>CAUYLG010041923.1:0-109655 GCA_963573385.1 Cacajao melanocephalus | reverse complement strand
AAGGTGTAAGGAAGGGGTCCAGTTTCAGCTTTCTGCACATGTCTAGCCAGTTTTCCCAACACCATTTATTAGAAAATATATATCTTATACATTTAGAGATCCAATATGAAAATTAAGAATTCTTCTATTTGCCAAAAATATTCAATGAATTTCAACAGTATTTGCTATATGCTAAAAGTGCAATAACAAATAGAATACTTTATAGCTATCATTTTATAAGTTTCAAACCAGCAGCTATTACACTTAATTTTAAAATGTTAAAGATATTCTGGTTAAAATGGGAATAAGATCATCACCATTGTTATTATTTTATATAATTCTAGTTTACACAATAAGATATGGAAATAAAGGAAAAAATAACACTTAGAAGGTTAAAGCCAAATTTATTAGCAACTGCAGAAAAAAAAAGATTTGAAAATCCAGGAAAATTATTTTAAAAATTTCTGAGCTTTAGGAAGAAAATTCAATAAAGCAACAAAAAGCACTCATCAGCCTATACCTCAGCAATATAAAAAAAACCTTAACAGGTTGGGATATTTTCACAGCACATTGGTAATATAAAGCATTAAGGCATAATGTCATTTAAAAAAGGCCATTTTATTATTAAAAAATTAAGGAGCAAAAGGCTATGTTCTCAGAACAGAACCTGTTGAATATTTTAATATGTTCATTTTCCTCAGTGAATATGTAGTTCTAATAGAATTCTAATCCAAACCCCAATGTATTTTTTTCCTGGAAATTCAAAAATATGACTCAAAAGCCAAAAGAATAAGATTGTATGAATAGCTTGGGTATTTTGTATCAGTAGTTTTCAAGTGAATTATTTATGTTTGATCACTACAGCAGTATCATAAAATAACTCCCACGACATTCTCAAATGTTATCAACATGATGTCAAAGTTGGCATCCCCTAATTCCTGAGAGATATTTTTCAATGGCTGAATAGAAAGCATCTTTCTGTTAAGTTGTCGTGTTTTGTCTTATTTTTAACAAAGCTGAGACAAATTTTCCCACTGACTTTCATTCACAGTTCAAAAATGTGTTCTTACAGGAAAATCTAAAAGAGGGGAAGAGAAATAGCCTCCAGACACTTAAACACACCCGAGAAGTCAGCAAATTCTATTTCACAACAACAAACAAATTCCTAAGTATTACACCCTAGAAAGCAAAGAGTGTCCTGGAAATGCCATCTTGTGGAATGCAGTCTGTGGACTCCTGTGATTGCCAGAGACAAGTGGCTGAACTCGATGAGACATGTTCAAACACCAGAAACTTCACAAAAGGATATTATCTTTTAAATGTTTTCAGAGAAAATAATTTTGTCCACGCTCTTTGTGTGTGTTTTAAATTAGTCTCTTACCTAAATATTTTATGCAGCATATAAAGTATATAGAGTACCAAGCATATAAAGTTTATATATTGAAAACAGAGTGGCATCCTGTGTCTGTTTTTACAATAAAGGAGACCCATCTACCTAAGAACTAAGCTCAGAACAGGTCCTGGCTCACTCAGAATACTTAGCACTCAACTGGAGGAATTTCAAAGATGAAAGTCAGATGGTACAATACAGAAAAATAGAGGTAAATCGTGAAGTCAGAGAGAATGAATCCAGATGCAAGAACATAAATTCGTGCTCACAGTTGCCCACAAACTATGGACTAAACACATGATTAGAACATCTATTTCATGTAAACATGCTAAATGATCTAACATGTAAGTTCAGTCAGAGATGCAATTAACTCTGTAGACCAAAAATCAAAGTGATGAAGCTGAGCATTCCCGAATTGAATCAGTTCCCTTTGATGCTTTTGCTCCTATTAATATGTTGCTGATGCTGCTTTCTGACTTCTAAGGATGATTTATTCCTCTCAGGAAGATTTATATGAGTTGAAATGATATGTTTCTATTTTATTACTTGTGCCTACTGTCCTTGAGCCACTACCAAATAACAGAGATTCACATCAAAAGCCAAAGTCGGATTCTGTCACCAAAACTCACAGTCTCAGGGATTCTGTAATTTTTTTTTTTTTTTGCTTGTATCTAAACTCTGTAAACTCCCTGTCCCTGTGGACTGTAATTACTCATAGAAGGAACAAGTGCTGCTTTTATGAAGTCCGATGTTTGCCATATCTCTGGACAGTCATGATGGGAACCTGATGAGTTGAAAGCTGACTGCCCGTCAGCCACCTTGCCTTTCTTCTTTCTACAAGCCTATATTCTTTTAATTGCAGTCTGCTGCTGCTGATTCTTAACTACTTTGCCCTCTGCAAAGACATTATTAGCTAAGGCTCTGTAACATCTTTGAAGTAATGATTCATTTTTTTCTCATATCAACATAAAGTTAGCAGACTCCCTGGGGCATTCTCAGCCCAAGGAAGAATCACAACTATGCATCCTTGACAAAAAAGAATCAAGCCAGTTTTTTCCCAAAGTTCTTCAGAAAAATAAGTATCCCATAATTTATCAGGTAATGCATTCCAGTGTCTTCATTAACTCAGAAAAACAATATGGTGTTTAACTTCATGTCAATGTGTGAAAAACAGAACTTCACTATCTCTTACACAAACAAAGCTAATCCATAAAATCCTGAACATGAGGAAACATTTCCTCATCCGTTCCACCACTGCCTTCTCATCAAGCTTCTGAGTGAGTTGACTTTTTAAAAATGACCCTGATTCAGTATGCAGCTTAGGTTTCCTAACATTGAAATGGAACCATTCATCAAGGTCACAGTTATGAAATAATGAGATTTCCAGACCAGAATCTATGTGTTTACCTAGTCTCATTATAGGTCCAATTTAACCAATAATACTTTTTTTTTCATCTTTTCCTAAACATTATATTGTTTCTTTTCTTTTTTTTTTTTCTTGAGACAAAGTCTCGCTCTGTCACCCAGGCTGGAGTGCAGTGGCATGATCTTAGCAATGTAGAATTCTGTTATAGACCAGCCATAGATTCATGGAATAGATACACGCCACCCTGGAGGTGCCCTTCACTGTCCTTGCACCCATTTTCCACCCACGCACTTGGCCAGGAAGCAGGAGAAAAGATAGATTAGGAAGGCCGTTCTCAGGAACTCAGACCTATATCACATGATCACTCAGGAGACTTGGGATATACTGCACTTGTTTGTGTTTGCCAGGACAGCCATAACAAAGTACCACAGGCGGAGTGGCTTAAATAACAGCATTTTATTTGATCACAGTCCTTGATCAGATTATTGAGGCTAGAAACCCAAGATCAAGGTGTCAGCAGGGTTGGTTTCCTCTGTGGACTCTCTCCTTTGTCTATCGACGGCCGTCTTCTCTCTGTCTTCATGTGGCTTCCTTCTGTGCATGTCTCTGTCCTAATCTCCTTTTCTTATAAGGATGCCAGTCATCTAGATTTAAGACCCATTCTAATAACCTCATTCTTCACTGAACTACCTCTGTGAAATCCCTGTTTCCACATACAGTCACATTCTGAAGTTACGGGAGTTAGGACTGCAATATACGAATTATGTGAAAGTGAAGTGCGGGGACACAATTTAGTTCATAACATAGAGAAAGCATCAGCATTGCAGCAACATTTCTCAAAGAAATGATGGAGATGTTAAATACTCCTGACACAGGTAAACCCCACTGGCAAATTAGTTTCTCAAAAGTAGAAGGGGGAAGAACAAATTATATTTCCTTATGTGTGTGTGGAGGGAGGGGGAGGCAAGGGATGCGTGCTGAACAAGATTATTATTTCATTAGCAGCATAGCAGACACACACACACACACACAGAAGTCTTATCATCATATTCATCTATTTCTTCCCGGACCCCTTCTTTCAATGAAATTCCTTCCCTTTATCCATCTGGCAACAAGATGAATAGCAGCTTTTCTAGCTCTACGTTGAGTAACTCTGAGTTACTGCAGGGAGCAAACTGCCTCTCCGACAAGAACTATGAAATATGAAGGGGTGACACCGGGTGTTTCAAAACTCCTCCTCAGTATCTATGGATATCACATGTGGTTATAACCTGTACAATGACAAAGGAAAAAACAATGCCTGTTTCTCTGGAAACAGTAAACCAGCGGTCAACAGACTGACATGAACTAAGGGACATCTAAATGCTAGAAATGATGAATGATGATTGGACAAATACTAATTTTAAACACATCTATATGTGTACTGACTGCAAATGCTTTTGTGAAGTTTTTCTTCATATGTTGGACAATTTTCCCCAATTCTTATCATAACCATTTTTCACATATTCTGTATGGTTTTAAAAGATTACTAAAATTTTCCCAAATCAAGTTTACGCACCAAAATTATAGTTCCTCTTCTTTCTTGCAGTCATATTGTTACTATTTATAATCAAAATTTTGGAAAAAGTGAAGAGAATCCTTTTTTTAGAATGAACAGTTTCTTAATTTAATATAAAGTTTCTGTTAGAGTGAGATCAATCTAATGTACTGGGGCAAAACTGCCAAAAAAGTCATTTTATGTAGATAATGAAACGGAAGTTAGATTTCCCATCTTCAGAGACATTTAGGAGGATGTTGAGCATTAAATCCACTCCTAGAGCTGTATGTTTTAGATTCTCTCATTTCTCCAAGTCAGCCAGTTTCAAGGCCATATCTTTCTTCTGTTTCCCTTATATACTTGAAATATTCTTTCAGATAACAATCTGTGAAAGACCTGTCCAAAAAGTGCCAAATACTTCTAAAAGTTTTGTATGTGTGGATGTAAAACAAGGCATTTATTCATTAACTGTGTGTTTATAAAACTCTTACTCTTCAAGGTATTGTGCTATGTTGCTGCCTGTGAACCAGGGAAAATTTTGCAAGCTGCCCTCAGGACGTTTGCAAAGTCTGCAGACATTTTGGTTATCACACTGGTTGGGGGAGAGGGTTGCAACTGGCATCTCGGGAAAGACCAGAGGTGTTGCAAAACATCCTAAAATGCACAGGACAACCCCTCCACAAAGAAATATCTGGTCCAAACTGCTGTTGGTGCCAAGGGTGAAAAACTTTGTAGATCCTTGAAAATAAAAAGAAAGTCATAGATAAAGACTGGAAATGATTAGAAACCCACCCAGCTGAGCCCTGGCCTAAATTGCAAAGCAGAAAACTATGAGGTAAATAGTTACTGTTTTAAGCAACTACATTTGAGGTTGACATGTTACATAGAAATAGTTAAGTGATACAGATTATTAATTAAAACAATGGGCCTGAATGGCAGCACCCAAATGATCTTGTCAAACCAGAAGAGATAAGGGCAGAAGGATGAAAGGATGGAATGCTGGTGAGAGGCGGGTTTCAGAGGATGGTGGAGAGACAGAGGGGAGCCAACAAAAGTAAGCGCAGTCGGGGGGTAGGGTGGGGGGTAGAACGTGAAAGAACAAAGTCTTGGGGAACCTTGGCATTCCTGTCACTCTCCATGTGAAGCTTTGGAGGGTTGCTTACATTGCATCTGTGCCCACAACTGTCCTAGGTCAGTTGGAGTGGATGAGGAGGCAGGACTGGGTGTTAGAAAGAGATTCTATTTATAGTCTTCAAAGGTAAAGCATCGTTGTTCTTTTAACTACTAAACTAAATTAGAACACTTAATATCCCAAGTCCAAGATTTTACCTAGGAGTGAGAAGTTCGACTTTGCAGTAATAGAAACTGATTCCAAAGTGTCAAAGTTATAAAGCTGATTTGTAGTAAAATCACACAAAATATTAATTTGCCCTAGATCCCTAGTCTAGAAAATTTTTGACTGCACTATGTTCTATTTAAATTAAACAGGAAATATTAATTGGCACTCTGATAGACAGGTGAATAAATTAAGGGATAAAAACTGAGGTGCAGTTATTTCCCCATAACTCGACAGAGCTAGGATGAAATTCAAACCCAGATCCTAAGTGTTGGACCCCATGAGGTTAAGAATACCTTAATTTTTGTTTTATGCTATGTGCATCTCAATTTTCTACATTACCATTTCTTCCCTCAAAAACTTACACCTCCCCAGAGTATCTTCTTTTTTTATTGACCCATGTTCTTTATCTACTTTCTGCAGCAACAGCTCCACTGAGAAAAAAAAATCAGATATTACAAATCTAATTTAGTAACATGAAATAGTTCCCATGAGCTGCAGGCTGGCTGCTCGTGAGCTGTAGTGAGATTTAAGTATTTAAACGTATATGGTTAATACCCTCAAAGAACAACAAAAGGCAATTCATGATGAAGAAACCAAATAAAGTCATCCTAAAATTGCAGATTTTTTAAGAAGCAGAAACATACAGATTTCAAAAAGGACAAGGAAAAATAATAGACGGATGACATGAAAAATGAGTTCACACACACAAAAATATTAGACAAGTGGCCAATTAATATACAACTGAGGTTCACACTAACTTAGAATGAAAATAAAATTCCAGTTTCTCACTTTTACTATCAGATTGCTAAAGATTAAGAAGTTTAATAACACTCAGGGATGATAAGAGAGTTGGAAAATAGACTTTTTTATACATTGTTAATTGGAATGTAAATTGGTGCAAACTCCTTGAAGGAAAATTTGGAAGTAACTATCAGAATGCAAAATGGACACGCCCTGTGGTGTCACCAGTTTACTTCTAGCAATCTATCCAACAGCTGTATGTGCACCAATGAGCTTACAAGTTTATTCATTGCAGGATTATTTGTAACAACAGAAAACTAAACACAAGCTAAACATTCATTCGTGGCTTATTGGTTGTTCTTCAGTGGGTGAAACACTATACAATCATTCCGTTTTTAATTGAAATAAATCTAAATATGTTTTTAGGGCTGAAACGTCATACTAGAATTACTGCATTAAAAAAATCCCACAACAATTCAGAAAATTTCTTGCAACACATACATGCACGTGTATAAAGAGGCTTCTCTACGCATGGGCCCTTAATAGACCAACATCAGAAAACTATTCAGAGTGGCTACCCTTGGCTAGAAGTTCTAGGGGAGGTGTGGATAGGAATAGGAAATGACCTTTAATTTGTATACTATGCTCCTTTGTCATCTTTAAATTATATCTTGTGAGCATGCATGTATTGCTTTCCTAATAACTAAGCTATTTAATGAAGTCACACTGCTTCAGATAAGTAAACTAAAATTAAAATTCAGTTCTGATTAATAGTATCAAATTCTAATCGTCATTTTGGTCAACTTAGTCATAAGCTCAGGGGATTTTAGTGTCACCAACTTTGCTGGTGTGTCTGGGATTGAAGGGTTTCTGGGATATAAGATTTTTAGTGCTGGCTGGGCACGGTGGCTCACGCCTGTAATCCTAGCACTTTGGAAGGCTGAGGCAGGCAGATCACCTGAGATTAGGAGTTCAAGACCAGCCTGGCCAACATGGGGAAACCCTGTCTCTACTAAAAATACAAAAAATTAGCCAGGCGTGGTGGTGCATGCCTGTAATCCCAGCTACTCGGGAGGCTGAGGCAGGAGAATTGCTTGATCCCAGGAGGTAGAGGTTGCAGTGAGCTGAGATCTCGCCATCATACTCCAGTCTGGGAGACAAGAGTGAAACTCTATCCCCACCCCCCCAAAAAAGACGTTTAGTGCTAAAGCTAAAACAGTTCATGGACAAGGAGGTCACCTTACTGGGCTTGGTGAGAGGAAGGGACCTGAGTGAGTGACGTTCCTCTACAAAGACCAAATTCCCCTTGGGTGGATCCAACAGATCAAATGAAAGAAGCTAGAAGTCCTTTTGGCCCTCATACCTAAATCACATTCTCCAAAATCAGTTCTATTGGAAATAAATACAATGTTCTGATCTCCATCAAAACTTAGGGACAGAAGATAGGTGTTATTTTATGATCCTTCCTCAAACCCACAACAAATAATTATGTACCTGCTACTACAAACTAGCACCATTTTTTATGGTGACAATTCAAATGTCCTCACTCCACTTTTCAGGAGTGCTGAGGCTACCCTGGGCCAGTGGGGAAGGGAGGAAGTAGAGCCCTGGCTATACTCAGAACCAGGAGAACTGGCCTGACCTGCAAAGCCACAACCCAAACCCTGTGTCCAAACCAGGCTCCATCAGGTCAAGACATACACAAGTAGGAATTGCCCACTGAGTAGACAGGGTCTTCTGAGCAATTCCTGGAATCTCAGAGGCCACGGTGTCATTCATGGTTCCAGGTGCTCTATCCTATTCTGAGCAAAACCCAAAGCACTAGCGGAGACCAGGCTACTGTGAGTTTGACAGCTGTTCATGCTCTAGGAAACTATTAAAGGTTTTAGGGAAACATCCTTCTCATCAAGGGAGACAAAGCATCAGAAACCAAAAAAGAAGTTGAGTTGTACAGACATGCAAATCCTGCCGTATCTGAGTGGATGAGAAGGGTAGGAGGGAGAAAGGCAGGCAGAAAAATAGAGCTCAGAGGATATTTGAGTGCTCAGAACTCATCCCGTGCTACCCAATGGGGAGCAGACAGGAACGCTTGGTCCACACTCTGGGTGCTGCTGGGGAGGGAGTTGCAGTCATGGCAAGGCCTGGCTTAAGCAGGTGGTGAAATTTTGAGCCCCTGCTCCCCCGACATGGCAGGGCTGGAGACGGCAGGCCCTGACATTAAAGGAGTATTTTGAAATATTAAATGATGTGGTTTTAAAAAATATTTTTCTTCCCTTTATTTCTCTATCCCAAAGCATCCCCCCCCACACACAGATATTTATTAGTTACTCAGTTTACTCTTGCCTCAGGATAGAGATGAGATGCAGTGAAGGACAGAAAAATCCTAAGCTCTTTAAGGTTCTTATTTCTAACAGCAGTCGCTGCCCCAGAGCCAAAAGAGGATCTTAGGCAGAGACAAAATACTCAAAACTTCAACAGGAGATGGATTTTCTCAAGGCTCGGGAAGGATTCCCTCAGGCTGGTGGTGGAGTTGGGAGAGGACTGAGGAGGCAGGAAGATAAGAACAAAGAGACCCACGAGTCCTGCCGCCTCCCAACTCCCAGCACACCTCCAACCCCAGGATGACATGGCAGACCCTCAGGAGAGAACAATGGCCGGGTACACCCATCCTCATCATCCAGGACTCTCCACAGCCCGTCAGACATTTCTATCCCCAAGTCATCTTAAAAGAACAAAGAACTATTTGACCTGAAGAAAACATACAGCCAAAGCAAAGCGCTGATGTCAGGAGTTCAAGACCAGCCTGGCCAACATGGTGAAACCCTGTCTCTACTGAAAATACAAAAACTAGCTGGGCATGGTGGCACATGCCTGTAGTCTCAGCTACTTGGGAGGCTGAGGCAAGAGAATCGCTTGAATCCAGGAGGTGGAAGTTGCAGTGAGCCGACATCACACCACTGCACTCCAGCCTGGGCAACAGAGCAAGACTCTGTCTCAGACAAAACAAAACAAAACAACACAAAACAAAACAAAACCAAAAGCCACTTTTGCAGCTCTCGGTGTAAGCCCTCCCCTGAGCTTTTGTTCTGTGTGATGTTGTGAAACTCTGGCCTACTCAGGGAGGGAGGGAGGTGGTGCAAAATAACTGAGGCCAGCTACCGTGCTGGAGCCGCAAAACCCTCATGGGTCCCCCTAAGTCACTCGCTGCAGAGAACAACACTTTGCTCGCAGCTTCTCCCTGCAAACTCATGCCACTCTCTGCCTGGAGCTCCTTCTCACCAGAGTTTCCGGATGAGCTCACTCACGGGCCCCAGACTGAAGCTTTATCTCTACTGTTTAATGAAAGGGAGGAAACAGAAAGGACTCGACCATGAATATTCTGTCTTTACGGTGCGGGCTCCTAGCCGCATATATCATCATCTGAAGGCAGCCGAAGAAACTGAAACAAGCTTCAAAGTTCAAAGAGGGAAAAAAAGAAGGGCCTATAGAATATTCTTCAAATGAAATTAACTGACCAACAGATGCTTTGAGGCTTTCACGCTACTCAGCTTAAATCAGACGGAGCGCATCTTAGGGCTGGCAGGCCCTGCTTGGCTGTGGACTGTCACTTTCCTGTGGTTCTCAAGTAAGAATCCTTGCGGTGCTGTGCCACAGAGCAGATTCAATTTGGTTCACTTAATTTTCATCTCTCCTACATGGTTTTCTTCTACAGAAATGGAGATACCATTTTCTTCAAGGGCCATTTACCATATAAAGAAATGCATATAAAGAGAGTCAAAGAAAATTAATATAATCATAAGGCAATGGATTTTCGTCTCTCCTGTTGCAGTCTGACTTTCGCATACATTGATTAAAAGCTCTACCAGTGTCTGTCACATGCTATTTACATGGAAGCTTTATCACAAAATAGAAACAAATGTTTTTTTTTTTTTAGTCCTCATGACTGGTACCTTAGTTTAGGCCCTCTTCCTCTCATGGTTTTCATCTCACCCAGCATTCAACCATTAAATCTTGGAGTTTGGAGATAATGCGTTTCTCTCTCCCTGTGTATGTTCAAAAGGCATTCTTTCAGCAGCAAGTCATGGAATGCCCAACCTGTGCTGACTTAAACTCTTGACATTTATTGCTATGTAACAAAAGTTCTAGGGTTGATTGGCAGCTCAGCTGTACCTCCAAAACCCAGGCTCTGTCTGTCTCCCAACTCAGCCATGTCAAGCATAATGATTTCTTATCTCACTGTCACAAAATAGCTGCCACAACCCCAGGCATCATGCTCCCATGCATTATATTCAAAAGCAGGAGACTCAGGGAGAAGCCAGGGAATTGAGAGTGCCTTTGTCCTTCAGCTCTTTCTTCCATGGAGGGAGAGCATTGGGACAAATACCTAATGCATGCAGGGCTTAAAACCTAGATGACGAGTTGTTAGGTACCGCAAACCACCATGGCACATGTATGCCTATGCAATGAACCTGCACATTCTGCACATGTATCCCAGAACTTAAAGTAAAATTAAAAAAAAAAAAGGAAACCCTTTCCAGAAATAAATGCCACAGACTCACTCATTGGCTAGAAGTGGGCCACTATTTCAATTACAGGACCTCACTGATTTTATTTGTTAAGTAATTGCCAATTCAGTTTCTTTCTCTTCTGATTGCTGCATTCCCCAAATCATCATTCTACTGAACCAATATCCTCCTAAAAGGTCCCTGCCTCAAATCTACCCTCCACACTAATGCTACTCCAATACTCAGTAAGGTGGCCAGTCTTCAAGAGGCCCCCATGACTCCTGCCTCCTGGTATTCACATCCTTATGAACTCCCCTCCCACGTGGTTGGGTGTGGCCAAAAGAACATGGCAGAAGTGATGGGATTTTGCTTCTGAGGTCAGATGATAAAAGACACTGTGGCCTCCATCTCTGTGTCTCCCAACCCTTCTCTGAGAACAGCCACTGCTACATTTTGAGGATACTCAGCCACTCTCTGGAGAGATCCACAGAGCAAAGACAGATGCCTCCTGTCAACAGCCGCACGAGTGATCTTGGAGGTGAATCCCCTACCCGAGTCAAGCCCTCATCTGACATCGTGACCAACACCCTTATGAGAAGCTCTAAGCCAGAAACACCCAGCCAATCTGCTCCCTAATTCCTTATCCATAGAAAATGTGAGATGACAAGTATTTTTTATTTTGAGCTACTATGTTTGGGGGTGATTATTATGCAGTGATAGATAATGAATTCACTTACTATGAAGTTGTCCTGGTTAAAACCCATAAATCACCTCTACCACTTACAGTAGAGGACCTGCCATTGCCAGCAGGTGAGTTTTAGTCCACAGTCTTTTGAAATATTTTGAACTGATGTTTCAGAATTGGGAGATGCTAAATAGGCATCAAAACATCTTGCCAACTAGGTCCACATTTCCACAGAACACCCAAGGCCTGGGCCAGAGGATTGGCTGTCTCCTTTACAAAGAGCATGCTCTCCAACTCATAGAGTATGCTGCACTTTAATTCCCCCAGTAGCAGTAAGGGCGTGTCATAGTTGCCACTTTTTGATCCCTGCTGAAACCATTACTTTAGTTATATCTGAGACATAGTTTTGTGAACCTATCTCCCTACCAAAAATGAGTAAACAAAAGATAGACTAAAATATCTCTATTAAATAAAAAGCTAGAAAAGGTTTCCACACACCTAAGGAAACAGTCAACAGAGACAGAAGGTAACCTATAGAACAGGAGAAAATATTTGCATACCATACATCTGATAAGAGGCTAATATCTAAAATATATAAGGAACTCAACTCAATGGCCAAAAACAACATAAAAAAATCCCCAAATAACCTGATTAAAAAATTTGCAATGGACTGGTATAAATATTTCTCCAAAGAACACATACAAATAGCCAATAGGTATATGAAAAGATGCTCAACATCACTGATTATTAAGGCAGTGCAGTCAAAACCACAATGAGATATCACCCCACACCTGTTAGGATGGCACATATATATATGTGTATGTGTGTGTGTGTGTGTGTGTGTTTGTGTGTGTGTGTATATACATATATACATATATGAAACCTATAACCAGAAAATAAGTGTCAGAATGTGGAGAACAGAAATCCTTGTGCATTGTTGATGGGAATGTAAAATGATGCAGCCTCTATGAAAAACACTACTGAGATCATCAAAAAATCAAAAATAAATTGACCAAGTGGAATAGCATTCCCACTTCTGGATATTTATCTAGAGGAATTGAAATCAGGATCTCAAAGAGATACCTGCACTCCTATGTTCATTGCAGCATTATTCACAATAGCCAAGAGGTGGAAACAACCTGAATGCCCATTGATGGATGAGCAGATAAGGAAAGTACAGCATATCCATACAATGGAATATCATTCAGCCTAACAAAGAACTAAATCCTATAATATGCTTCAACACAGATGAACCTCGAGGACGTTTTACTAAGTGAAATAGCCATCACAGAAGGACAAATACTACATGATTTCAGTGATATGAGGTATCTAAAGTGTCAAACTCACAGAAGCACAGAGTACAATGGTGGTGGCCAGGGGCTGGGGGGAGGTGGAAACGGGGAGGTGTTTGATAGGTCTCGGGTTGGTCATGGAAGAGAAAAAAGTTCTAGAGATCTGCTGCACAACAGTGTGCTAATAGTTTACAATACCATATTGTATACCTAAGAATTTGATAAGAGAATAGATTTCATGTTGTTACTGTTTTTTGGTTTTTTTTTTTTTTTGAAAGGGAGTCTCACCCTGTGGCCCAGGCTGGAGTGCAGTGGTGGAATCTTGGCTCACTGCAACCTCCACTACCCAGGTTCAAGAGATTCTCACATCTCAGCTTCTTGAGTAGTTGGGATTACAGGTACCCGTCACCATGCCTGTGTATTTTTAGTAGAGACGGGGTTTCACCATGTTGGCCAGGCTGGGCTCAAACACCTGATCTCAGGTGATCTGCCTGCCTCGGCCTCCTGAAGTGTTGGGATTACAGGCCTGAGCCACTATGCCTAGCCTTATGTTGAATTTTTCTACCACAACAAAAGAAAGAAGGAAGGAAGGGAGAGAGAGAGGGAGGGAGGGAATAGAAGTTGAGAGAACATCTTTCTTTGTTAAAGAGAATGTTTTCATCTTTTAACATGCAAACAAAGTGTCTAAGAACTATAAGCAGGTCTCAGTTCACTCATTTATCTCACCTGCCTGGTCCCTTTAGACACCAGTGTTTATGATCCCAGGTCTACCGGGCAATAGCGCTTCATAAGCACAGTCCAGGTTCTCTGGAATTCAGCCCAGAACACTGAGCTTGCTGTCTCACCACTTTTTGACATGTCTCCCACTGTGACGGTTAACATTAAGTGCTGACTCGGCTGGGGTATGGTGCCCAGTTGTTTGGTCAAACACCAGTCTAGATGTTGCTGTGAAGGTAATTTTTAGACATGATTAACATTTAAATCAGTGGACTTTAGTAAAGCAGTTTATCTTCCATCTTGCAGGTGGGACTCATCCAATCAGTCGATGGTCTTAAGAGCGAAGATGGAGGCTTCTATAGAAGAAGGAATTCGGCCTCAAAAATTGCAATACAGAAAGCCTGCCTGAGTTTCCAGCTTGCATGGCCTGCCATGTGGAATTCAGACTCCAGACGGTGACACCAACTTATACCTAAATTTCCAGACTGCTGGCTTGTCCAACAGATTTTGCATTATTCAGTCCCCAAATCATGTGAGTTAATTCTTTAAAGTAAATAAATGTCTTTGGCACGTGTGCTGTCTCTCTCTCCTCCTCCATTTATTACACACATACATATGGGTGTGTATACATATGAAAGGAATGTGGGAGGGTGGGTATATTAGTTAGGGTTCTCCAAAGATACAGAACAAAGATATAGAACCAGTCGGAAAATATATAGCTTTCTGTACCTTTGGAGAACCCTAACTAATATACCCTCCCTGTCACATTCCTGGCACTGCCAGTTTCTATCCTCCATGCCCTTGCTCACGCACTTGGTCCTAGTCATGCCACCCCCCTCCACCAAAACATCTTGCCCTCCTGGCCCCCCCAGCAACACATTCTCCTTGAACTCTGTCCGGCTGTCACCTTGTCCAGGAAGCTTCCCGTGACCATGCAAACTGGGATATGTCATTCTCCCTGATGCTGCTCATTTGTGCAGATGCCCCTCAACCCACACAGTAAGTTGGAACATGATAACTTCCTTTATGTGGCCCACCAGAAGAGGAACTGTATCTTATTCTGTCAAATGAATGAATGAATAAATGGATGAATCCTAACATGTTATTACTGAGGAGGACAAACATAATAATCTTAGACCAAAAAGTAGTTTTATAGAATTACCATGTAAATCACTATAGAATAGAATAAATGCTTTGTAATTTAGGGGGGGAAAGAAGGATTTTCCGGGCTTCTGGCAAAGCTTTTTCCTAACTAAATCATTTCAGGCACAGCTTTTGCAAATGCGTCTTCTGCTGGCCATAATTATGCGCCTCCCACCCCCCACTGTTTTGAATTACTTTGTGCTAACACCAAAATTGTTCCACAGAGAGTCGGATTTATTTGCTGAAATGTGATGAGGAGAAGCGGGATAAGAGACATACTTCACATGCGGCGCCCGTTGCTAGCACAGCTGTATTTCTGAGAAATATATTTCAGTGCTTTGGCTCCATTTCTTTTGTAGTTTAATAACTGAAGTATAAACCTCATGAAAGCTGGGAATGTGTTGGAAGGTCAGTGAGGAAAAATGCACGTGATACAGTTAGGAGAGACAAGGGAGTTAAAATAACAGGGGAAATTGATCACTCATGATCTTTCTGGTCGGTGGTTTATGGCTAAATGTCTGTTTCAGCTAAAGACCAAACACTGGCTTATAGGCACAAAAAAGTAGAACAATTAAGAAACTCAACAAGGAGAATTCCTTTTTACCTCTATTATAAGCATATTATTTATTTAAAATTATTTTACATAATGCCAACAGAGTAATATCTTCATGTTCTTATATAGAAGTAATGGCAGTGGCTGTTTTCACCTTTGGATGACAGTCCTACACACTGAAACACATCTTCTCACCTAGCAGGAAGCCTTGCCTGCAGCACTCACCAAATGCCTCCTACGATATCTTCCTCATGTGCACAAATGGTTTTAGGTCAGAAATCAACATCCACCGAGACCCCAGAAATTTGAACAGGTCCCTAAAGACAGGTTGACTGCTTTTCCTCCCTGTGGCACAGTCATTTCCACTCTTGGTATTGCATCTGTAAATGGGATGTAGATAATATCTCCATAATTTCCAGGGAATCGAATGTTATCCACATCAGCATTCACGATAACAAACACAACGTCCCAACTGAACTTTTTAATCAGTACTTTTGACAGAACCAAGTCTGCTTTAGTTTAACAGATGCATTTGCTGTTGTTATCTAACCATCTGATGCTGTGATGAAGCACAGAATGCACGCTTTGTCATCAGCCAGCGCTACACCATACCTAGGGCTGGCCTCACCAGATGTGAAATCTTGGGCAAGATGCTTTGCCTTTCTGACCCGCAGTACTCTGCTCTATAAAAGGAGATCCATAAAAATCTCTTTGAAGGATCAATAAGAAAATCAGATACAATAAATTCAAGTATTTGGAATAGGGATTGGCACATAAGAGATGATCAAAAACAGAAGAGAGTGTTTGCAATAGAATATGGCTGACATGATTCCTGTTGGTTCAGGATTCTGGCTGAAGCTTTAAACTGAGAATGGAAGAAAAATCTTTCATGTTTCAAAGGAAAGTGCTAAATACATTTCTCAGAATTTCTGAAAGATCGAAGAGCCAGTCTAGAAACCAAAGTGTGTCTAGCATGATACATACAATGTGTGCAACATGCAACTTGCATGTATATACACCTATATTATGTATGTATATATACATACAATAGCTATATACACACATACACATATGTGAATAAAACTCATTAAATAGGATGTGCCGATTTGTCAGCCAATGGGGAACTGTTGTGGATTCTCCCATCACAAGAGATGGAATTGGGTGCTTGCCCACTCTTTCAAGCTAAGGAAAGAGGACTCCAGGAAGAGATATCAGAAGAAACTGGACACATTTTAAGAGGGAGAGATTGGCACCTTGATCCCCAGCACAGCTAATGTACTGCACACTGAACAAAGTGTGAACGGAGCTCCTGAAAGGCTAAACATGTGTGTCTAGGAATTTGGGGCATATGGAAGCAGAGACTGCTTCCCCTCCTATTCTGAATAATTCTGAAGACGGGAAACTGGTAAGAGCAGTGCACCATAAAAGCCAGGGAGCAAGGATCCACTTGGGTATGCTACAGCAGGTGGTTGAGCCTCATGGTTTGAAAGCACCCACCCAACTGGGCATCCTGCTGGACTAAGGGCTCCCAGCACCAGGAGGCTGTGGGTATGCCATTGGAATCCAAAGTGGAGGCGAACCACAGAATGCCCTCCACAGAGATCACTGATTTATTTTCAGAGGCTCCTGTGAGTCCACCAGACAAACCACAAAAGTCCTCCCAAGGGAGTGCCAGCTTAGAGACCATCCACGGGCAGAGGGGACAGGGCAGGTGTGTTTCAACAGCCTCAAGTACCAGGGACTTGTCCTGTTTCCTCTAATCTATTTTCCCCCTACCCCTTCCCTGGAGCGGTGAGGAGAAGGAAGGAGGCCCCAAGCTGGGGAACAGAACAGCTTTGAACTGGATGGGAGACTGAGCCTGTCCCTCTAACTAGGCTGTTAATATCTGACAGTGACTCTCCTCTTACAAAATGAGCCAGAACATCAAGAAGGCGATGAATGAACCTCTCTGAGATGTCTTCAGTGAGCAGGGAAGGGAAGCGCAACAGAGCAAGACTGAAATATATGAAGGAGGAAAGTAAAGCCATTTCCGGTTTGTATACTTCAGCCTTCAGAGGCCACAACAAACCAGCCACATACAATTATGTTACTTCGGCAGCCTCCAAATAGAGTGACACACCCTGTTTCACAAGTCAGATACTCTTTTATTGCCAATTACCAAGATGTGGAAATTGGGGAGAGGTCTCTCTAGTTCCTCTGCACCATCTGTGTGTGGCTATCATATTGGTTTCAACACAATATGACTTAGGTACCCAAATTATGATAGTATTGAGATAGGCAAGTGTAAAGATCCCTGGAGAAACTTGGACCAGCCTGCTCACTGGGATGAGTGTGCCCTGGGGAGGAGCTGAGGGAAGTTCGTGCCATTTTGCAGTGGGGAGGAGCCTGGCCTCTCCTGTTCTGGGTGGGGAACCTGGGATTCAATCTGTGAGGCGGGAAACCAGCTAGCAGGACTCCGATTTTGCCGAAGGTCCCTGTTTCCTGTTTTTCCCTTTTCATCCAATAAACCCTGCTCTTCTTACCCTTCAGTGTCTGTGAGCCTAATGTTTCATGGTCATGTGACTAGGACCCCATTCTTAGCTAACTAAAGAGAACGTCCTATAAAGTATAATGGGGAAAAGCCCAGAGACAATAATCAAATTCAGCCAATCCAGATTTCTACCAAATCTGTATTTTATAATATATATATATTTTTGCTTACAGTTACTTCCAAACCTCTTTTTCTTATAATCACCCAAACCTAGACTAATGGATTCCCCAATTTCTGCTCTGAAAATGTCCCCAAACAAGCCCT
Source organism: Cacajao melanocephalus (assembly GCA_963573385.1). Lineage (NCBI taxonomy): Eukaryota > Metazoa > Chordata > Mammalia > Primates > Pitheciidae > Cacajao > Cacajao melanocephalus. The sequence goes on along the minus strand of CAUYLG010041923.1, from coordinate 91,614 downwards.
TTTCTCTAAGGGTACAGAATTCCTCATTAACTGAATTTCTACCTTCTCTTTGTACTGTAATCTATGATTATGCATAAGTCTTTCTCTAAAGGAGAAAAAAATATAACTTTTGACTTGAAATCCAGCTCTAGATTTACCTAGAAGTCAAGCTTGTTAAAATATGGTCCTCAGGGTTTAGAGGACAAGGGAGGGCTAATTGTGAATCTCAGCCTGCCTACTAAACCAGCCATACGATCAATAAGGAAGACAGATAAAACCACACAGGACTCATGCCTTCAGCATGACCAGACTACAGAGAACACTGCAACCTTGAAATTGCCTGAAATCCAACAGAGTTCTCACCACCCACTCATAGCTGCTAAGAGCCTGTGGATGCAGAGAGCAGAGGAGGCAGAAAAGAGCTAAGAAAATAAACAGAGGGAGCAGAAGGCCGCGAGGAAGCACAAACTCAGCCTAGAAAGAGGAAATGAAATAGTCAACGCAAAATAACCCAATACCAGCCAGGACTTGGAGATGCATAGGAAGGCCCGGGAGACTGGGTGGGCCAGAAGGGGTGGCCTCGGAACGTACAACTTGTGGGGAATAATCAGATCTAAAGAAAAGATCTACAGAGATGAGAAAGAAGGACTTAAGAGGGGGAAATAAGGATCCTGCAGAAACACAACGGTAAACTGGAACAAGTGGAGAGATCCCTTGCTCTTGATTTGGATGTCTCAGTATTATCAATTCTTCCTGATTTATAAATGCAGCGCAAGACCAACAAAAATTGGAAGGAGCTTTTTAATGGAGACAAACACGTTAGAAAAAACACACAAGCATATCCAGGAAAACATTAAAAAGGAAGAACTTGGTGGGGGTGCGAAAAGGGTAGTAACCCTACTAGATTTAAAACATAATATATACTCCCCACAATTAAAACAGAGTGACACTGGCACATTAATAGACTGACATCAAAGAAACAATAAAATAAACGTTGGCCAGGCGCAGTGGCTCATGCCTGTAATCCCAGCACTTTGGGAGGCCGAGGCAGGTGGACCATGAGGTCAGGAGTTCAAGACTCAAGACCAGCCTGGCCAACACGGTGAAACCCCGACTCTATTAAAAATACAAAAATTAGCTGGGTATGGTAGTGTGCGCCTGTTATCCCAGCTACTCAAGAGGCTGAGGCAGGAGAATCACTTGATCCCAGGAGGTGGAGGCTGCAATAAGCTGAGATTGTGCCACTGCACTCCAGCCTGGGCAACAGAGCGAGACTGTCTCAAGAAAAAAAGAAAAGAAAAAAGAAAGAAAAGAAAAGAAACAATAAAATATCAAGGAAAAGATGAAGAAAAAAATTCCATTTGGAAAAACATAAAAGTAGACCCATTCCTCAAACCCTACATAAGAATAAACTCCAAATGAGTCAGAAATGTAAATATAAAAATAAAAGTGCACATACTAGAAGAAAACATACATGAATTCTTCTATAACCTATGTATATAATAAAAGGCTTGGTCTGACTTAAAATTTGAATGCAATAAAATAAAAGACTAATATATTTATTTGCATAAGTTAAAATTTTAAAAAAGGTTGTAAGGAATAACTACCCCATAAGTACATTTTTAAATGAAAAAACAGAAGAAAAATTTGCAACATAAATTGCAAATAGAATTAATGTCACTAATGTGCAGGGTACTTTGCAAAATCAAGGATCAAAATATCAAAAGTCTTACAGAAAAATGGGCAAACACATAAAAAACTATTCATGAAAAGAAATATATACATGGCCTAGAACCATATGAAAAGATGCTCAACTTTGTTTATAAAAGTATATAAACTTTGTTTATAAAAGTAAATAAAAGTATATTTGTTTATAATAAAAGAGGCTGGGTGCAGTGGCTCACACATGTAATCCCAGCACGTTGGGAGGCTGAGACAGGAAGATTGCTTGAGGCCAGGAGTTTAAGACCAGCCTGAGCAACATAGACACCTCGTCTCTACTAAAAAATAATATCTATATCAGGCATGTGTGGTAGGACATACCTGTAGTCCCAACTATTCAGGAGGCTAGGGTGGTAGGATCATTTCAGTCCAGGAGTTTGAGGTTACAGCGAGCTATGATTATGCCACTGCACTCCAGCCTGGGCAACAGAGAAAAGATCCTGTCTTAAAAAATAAATAAATAAATAAAAATAAGAGTACACTGAGGTTGGGTGTGGTGGCTCACGCCTGTAATCCCAGCACTTTGAGAGGATGAGCTGGGCAGATCACCTGAGGTCAGGAGTTTGACACCAGCCTGACCAACATGGAGAAATCCCACCTCCACTAAAAATACAAAAAATTACAGGTGTGGTGGCACATGCCTGTAATCCTAGCTACTTGGGAGGCTGAGGCAGAAGAATTGCTTGGACTAGGGAGGCAGAGGTTACAGTGAACCAAGATGGCACCACTGCACTTCAGCCTGGGCAACAAGTGCAAAACTCCATCTCAAAAAAAAAAAAAGTACCCCGAGATATGTCTCAGGCACCAGGCTGTCAGAAATGCAAAGGCTTCATGATACCCTCTATTGTCAAGATTATTGAGAACAGGCACTCTTCTATACTATTGATAGGAGTGCAGATTGGCAGAAATTCCTCTGGAAGGGAATTTGGCAATACTAAAAAACTATGCATGCAACACAGCAATCTGCTTATTCCTAAAATAATCCAGCAATATGAAAATTTATATGCATAAGATTATTTATTGCAGCATCATTTATATTGTGAAATACAGGAAATTACCAAATGGTCCAAACACAAGTGATTAACTGAATTCACTAAATTACATTCACACAATGTGGTACTATAAATTTCATACAATGGTACTATAAAAGGTAACAAGGAGGATACCTGTGAACTGATAAGGAGACATCCAGGAGATATTATTATTATTAATTATACTTTAGATTCTGGGGTACATGTGCAGATCATGCATGATTATTGCATAGTACATTCATGGCAAGGTGGTTTGTTGCCACCATCCTCCCATCACCTATACCTGACATTTCTCCCCACGTTTCCCTCCCCCACCCTCCCTCCCATTATCTCTCCTCTAGCCCCCGCCAATGGACCCCAGTGTGTGATGCTCCCCTCTGTGTCCATGTGTTCTCGTTGTTCAACACCCACCTATGAGTGAGAACATGCTGTGTTTGACTTTCTGTTCTTATGTCAGTTTGCTGAGAATGATGACTTCTAGGTTCATCCATGTCCCTACAAAGGACACGAACTCATCGTTTTTTATGGCTGCATAGTATTCCATGGTGTACATGTGCCATATTTTCTTTGTCCAGTCTATCATTGATGGGCATTTGGGCTGGTTCCAGGTATTTGCTATTGTAAACAGTGCCTCCATAAACATGCCTGTGCATGTGTCTTTATAATAGAATGATTTATATTCCTTTGGGTATATACCCAGTAATGGGATTGCTGGGTCAAATGGAATTTCTATTTCTAGATCCTTGAGGAATCACCACACTGTCTTCCACAATGGTTGAACTAATTTACACTCCCACCAACAGTATAAAAGTGATCCTGTTTCTCCACATCCTCTCCAGCATCTGTTGTCTCCAGATGTTTTAATGATTGCCATTCTAACTGGCATGAGATGGTATCTCAATGTGGTTCTGATTTGCATTTCTCTAATGACCAGTGGTGATGAGCATTTTTTCATATGCTTGCTGGCTTCATATATGTCTTCTTTTGAAAAGTGTCTGTTCATATCCTTTGTCCACTTTTGGATGGGTTTGTTTGTTTTTTTCTTATAAATCTGTTTTAGTTCTTTGTAGATTCTGGATATTAGCCCTTTGTCAGATGGGTAGATTGCAAAAATGTTTTCCCATTCTGTTGGTTGCTGGTTTGCTCTAATGATTGTTTCTTTTCCTGTACAGAAGCTCTAAAGTTTAATTCAATCCCATTTGTCTATTTTGGCTTTTGTTGCCATTGCTTTTAGTGTTTTAGTCATGAAGTCCTTGCCTATGCCTATGTCCTGAATGGTTTTTCCTAGGTTTTCTTATAAAGTTTTTATGGTGTTAGGTCTTCTGTTTAAGTCCTTAATCTATCTGGAGTTAATTTTAGTGAAAAGATCAACAAAATGGACAGACTGCTAGCCAGATTAATAAAAAAGAAAAGAGAGAAGAATCAAATAGTTGCAATAAAAAATGATAAAGGGGATATCACCATGGATTCCGCAGAAATACAAACCACCATCAGAGATTACTACAAACAACTCTATGCACATAAACCAGTAAACCTGGAAGAAATGGATAAATTCCTGGACACTTGCACCCTACCAAACTAAACCAGGAAGAAGTTGAAACCCTGAATAGACCAATAACAAGGGCTGAAGTTGAGGCAGCAATTAATAGCCCACCAACCAAAAAAAGTCGAGGTCCAGATGAGTTCACGGCCGAATTCTACCAGATGTACAAAGAGGAGCTGGTACCAATCATTCTGAAACTATTCCAAACAATAAAAAAAGAGGGAATCCTCTCCAACTCATTTTATGACACCAACATCATCCTGATACCAAAACCCAGCAGAGGCTCAACAAAAAAGAAAACTTCAGGCCAATATCCATAATGAACATAGATGCAAAAATCTTCAATAAAATACTGGCAAACTGATTGCAACAGCACATAAAAAAGCTTATCCATCATGATCAAGTAGGCTTCATCCCATGGAGGCAAGGCTGGTTCAACATACACAAGTCTGTAAACGTAATTCACCACATAAACAGAACCAAAGACAAAAACTACATGATTATCTCAGTAGATGCAGAGAAGGCCTTTAACAAAATTCAACAGCTCTTTACGCTAAAAACTCTCAATAAACTAGGTATTGATGGAACCTATCACAAAATAATAAAAGCTATTAATGACAAACCCACTGTCAATATCATACTGAATGGACAAAAACTGAAAGCATTCCCTTTGAAATCTGGCACTAGACAAGGATGCCCTCTCTCACCACTCTTATTCAACATAGTATTGGAAGTTTTAGCCACAGCAATCAGGCAAAAAAAAAAGAAATAAAGGGTATTCAATTAGGAAAGGAGGAAGTCAAATTGTCTCTATTTGCAGACAACATGATTGTATATTTAGAAGACCCCATCATCTCAGCCCAAACTCTCCTAAAGCTAATAAGCAATTTCAGCAAAGTCTCAGGATACAAAATCAATTTGCAGAAATCACTAGCATTCCTATACACCAATAAGACAGAGAGCCAAATCATGAGCGAACTCCCATTCACAACTGCTACAAAGAGAATAAAATACCTAGGAATACAACTAACAAAGGAGGTAAGGGACCTCTTCAAGGAGAACTACAAACCACTGCTCAAGGAAATAAGACAGGATACAAACAGATGGAGAAACATCTATGCTCATGGTTAGGAAGAATCAATATTGTGAAAATGGCCATACTTCACAAAGTAATTTACAGATTTAACGCTATCACCATCAAACTACCAATGACCTTCTTCACAAAACTGGAAAAAACCACTTTAAACTTCATATGGAACCAAAAAAGAGCCCGCATAGCCAAGTCAATTCTAAGCAAAAAGAACAAAGCTGGTGGCATCATGCTGCCAGACTTCAATCTATGCTACAAGGCAACAGTAATCAAAACAGCATGGTACTGGTATCAAAACAGAGACATAGACCAATGGAACAGAACAGAGGCCTCTGGAGCAACACTACACTTCTGCAACCACCTGATCTTTGACAAACCTGATAAAAACAAGAAATGGGGAAATGATCCCCTGTTTAATAAATGGTGTTGGGAAAACTGGCCAGCAATGATGAAATATTATTAAGTGAAAAAAAATCCAGCTGAAAAAATGTCTATGTAATATGCCATATTTTACATTAGAAGGAAGAAGAAACAAAAGATACATACATCTTATCAGGTAACCTGAGAAGCAATGAAATTATCTACAAAGAACGGGGCAAATGGCATGGAAGGTGTATGGTAAGGAGTGACATTTCTGTGAATATAGCTTTCTGTATAGTTTTGACTTTTGAGCATGTTATTATCTTATAGATTCAAAAAATAAAATTAAAGCAGTAAGAACGGGAAGGTGGGAAACTCTAAAACAAAAAGAAAACTGAAACAAATAATCCTACTTGTATTTCAAATAAATACCATAACCACAGTGAAAATGGGTAAGAGAAAGAAAAACCCAGTCCAAATAACCAGTGAATGTACTATTTGACCAAATATTTTCAGGCTTGAGTGGCAGTGAAAAAGAAAGCTGTATTAGTCCGTTTTCACAGTGCTGATAAAGACATACCCGAGACTGGGTAATTTGTAAAGAAAAAGAGGTTTAATGGACTCACAGTTCCACATGGCTGGGGAGACCTCACAATCATGGCGGAAGGTGTCAGGTGGAAGGCACGTCTAATATGGCAGCAGACCAGACAGAATGAGAACCGAGTGAAAGGGGTTTCAAACCCCTTATAAAACCATCACATCTTGTGAGACTTATTTACTACCCTGAGAACAGTATGGGGGGAAAAAACAACCCAGTGATTCAATTATGTCCCACCAAGCCCCTCTCACAACACGTGGGAATTATGGGAGCTACAATTCAAGGAGAATTGAAAAAAAAAAATTCTTGAACTATTTTTAGCATATTTGTTTATCGTAATGATATGGGCAAAGAAATTCTGACATTATTTTAGATGTATTATAGGATTGAGCAAATGAGTAAATATGTCAGTTTTTTTTGAAGCCAAAGTTCTCAATGTGGAAGAAGGAACATGCGTGTCTGGGAAGAGGGGACGCTCAGAACGAACCCAAGGGTATGGAATGGAATTGGAAGTATCACTGTAAACTCTTGATTTCAAAATATGTATATGTATGTGTATATACAAGCTTACATGTACATGAATATATGTATGTATTATGTGTATATGTGTGTATGTATACTCATATGTATGTGTAAATATATATGTATATTTCTGGGTTTTGTCCACTGAAAGAATCAAGGACAGTGAAAAGAAAATCACGCAGTCAAGCCTAACGCCAAGGGGAAGGGAAGTCTGCTCCATCTCAGGCTGGAAGGATTAAAAGTCTGACGAGAAAGAGACTGACTGCAGCGAAGGGTGGAGAACTGCACCCCCCTGCAGTAGGAATGTATGAACTGACTTGGAAACTGTTTTAACCTGCCCTGGAAGGAAAGGATGAGCTACAGGGACCAGAGTTCCTCAAGGTGAGACATAACAAGGACAGATGAGAGGGAAGAAGCAGAGAGAACCAGTCCACCTGGCAGATCCACTAAGTGGGGAATTTTAAAACCTCTGCATCTCCAAGGTTTTCAGATTTTCTTTCCACTTGAGCCTTTTCCAGGGAGCCCTAGGAGTGTTATGCTGCACTTGGAGGGCTCCTGTGCCCATTTCCTTGTCACATTCCCTTAGACAGATGCAGCAGCTGCTGCAGTGCTGGAAAATCTAGAATATGCTGTGCTGTTCAACTAGGGCTGCTGCAGCACCCACCCTGCCTGCTGCAGGGCAGTAGCTAAGAACTGCGAGATTCGAGGTTTCCCTTGCCAGTGTGCAACCTGCTTGCCTATATAAATAGAGAGCTGATTAAGCCTTTTTTTTTTTTTTTTTTTTTTAGCAAAGATTCTCTGACAGGCTAGGAGCAAAGCACATGCCAGCAATGGGCAAAGGGGCTCTCCATAGTCTATCTTTGAGGGTTCTTGTGAAGTTACTATGTGTGACATGAAGGCTGCTTACATTTTTACATGCATTTGATCTCTTTACAATTGTCCAGAAGAAAGTGGTATATGAAACCAGAACTAGGGAGCATGACATTTCAAGCTACAGGCTCTGGAGTCAGGTGGGTGTACCCTGGTGCTGCTAGCCAGCTTTGATCCTAACCCCCTCAAGGGTCATCCCTTCATCTGGGAACTGTGGCCAATCCTGTCACAGCATTATTTAAGAGTGAAACAAAAGCCTGTGTGAGAGCCCCTGGTGTCCTAACTAACCCACAATCAGCACTGAATGAACAGAACCTTTTAAATGTGTTGTCATCATCATCATTTGCAGCATTGCTGGACTTTTTTCTCTTCCTAGCTCATGTCCTACAAATGTGTTACTCAATTGTGACAAATATATTTTTGGACATTTTTAGCTTACAACTGCAAGTGACCTTGAATATTGCAAATTAATTGATAGTTTAACTACTTGGAGGCTTTCTCTTACTTTGGGTAATTGGGAAATAGGAAATTAAAGGAGAAGCAAATATGATATTATTTGAGTATTATTTATCAAATAGGCCCAACATTTCATTTCAATAAAATTTCATGTATTTTCCACAAAATCTAATAAGCAATAGTAGTAGTCAACAGTCAAATATTGACTAACTTCTGTTCTAGGCAGCTTCTAACATAGTTCCCAAGAAACCCTGCCCACTTATAGGTGGCCAGACCAGTAACTTAACTTGCTACTTCTGGGAAGACGTTATAAAAAACTCTTCCTTCCTTCTCTGTCTGTCTGTCTCTCTTTCTCTCTCTCTCTCTCTCTCTCTTTCTCTCTCTCTCTCTTCATACTTGCTCACTCTGATGGAGCAAGCTGCCATTTTGTAAAACCAAGGGTCAAGAAACTGATAATGATGATGGATATCTCTGGCCCACAGCTGGTGAGGAGCTGAGCCCCTCAATCCGACAGCCCAGGAGGAACTGCTGCTAAGAGGACGCCTCCCCAGGAGAGTCTTGAGGTTCCCATGTCTCTGACTGCAACCTCGTGAAAGACTCAGAGCCTCTGCACCCAACTTGACTGTGCCCAGATTCCTGACCCATGGAAATAGTGAAATAACAAATGCTGTCACTTTAAGCTACTAAGGGTCACTTTTTACATACCAGCAGATAACTAATACACCTACATTGTACTAACACTACAGGGAAGTTTAGATTTAATTTACGTAAGGTGGAAAGGTTAAATTTGCTGCTTTCTGGAGAAACCCAATGGATCTCTTTTGAGACAGAATGTTCTCTTTCCATGTCCTTTGGAGTAGGGGTTGTGGTGGAGTATTCTTCTTAGAAAGTGAAATACTAAGCTTCAGCATTGTGGGTTGGACTCAAACTTGCAAAGCAAAAGTTTAGATCTCCATATTCTTTTCACTTGTATTCAGTAGCTATATTTTATCTTCCTCCTTTCTGTTGCCTGAGCTATTTTCTGCATTACTAATCCCTCACATAGCCATCTCAGCTTACTACAGAAAAAGACCTCCTGGTATTTAGAATGTTCAAAGCACTTGAGCAGGCATATTCACAACCCATGCCGATGCCAAGGCTGAATAATTGGGCTTGGAATATGCCTGGCACCATCACTCCAGATGAAGCCCTAGATGGCTACCATCAGCTCTGCTTTGCCCATACTGCTTACACAGAAGTGGTTGGTCGTTCAAGCCGTGAAATGGCCAGACAGAGGAGCTCACCACTAAGAAGCCTCTGCTGCATGACAAACCCCCTGCCTTGAATATTTGTGCTTAATTCTTGAGTGGGCAACCTGCCTCCGAAGCAGATGGACAGAGTGAAAGCAGGATGGAGATGGAGAGGGAGCACAGAAATATTTCACTTCTAGGGTCGTATTGGCATTTGGGAGCTCGCCACCATCTGCTGTCCCTGAGTTCCTAGCTTGCTGATCCAGCTTGCAGATGGATTGACATTTTTCAATTTCTTAAATCTTGGGAAGAGTTTTGGTTACCATGAAGACTGTGCCTGTTCTCTGCCAAAGGCAGCCAAGGTCTATAGCTAAGGCACCTAGATTCTGTCACTTAATTAATGTGGGCTTGTAGTCTTTTCCTGAGGGGAGAATGCACTGACAACTGTGGACACTGCAGAGCAAAAGCTTATTACCCATCTTCACATTTTATCACATGGACCTAACAGTACATTTTTATAAAGAGAAGACAATAAATTTGAAGAGATAAGGCCAACTCATCTCAACTCCTCAACTCCTGCCACCCCTGTTCCCCCATGGGCCAGTCATGGACAATATCTTACAAACACTCCCCCTTCCCAGGGCTCCTTTCCTCAGGATCACTCTCATGCACGCAATGCCAGGAAGAGGGGAGATACCCACCCTACTGCCAAAGAGAGGCAGGAGTGTGCCAGGGAGCTTGGGTACAGGGATGAGCCGCCATCGGCAACTCAGCTGGCCCCACTGGCCATGGCCTTGCAGGCTCTCAGCTTTCTGTAGCCCCTGGTGATGCTAGTGATGCTGGTCGGGGGGAACTCACCTGGCTGGGGGATGGCCAGTTGTGCTGCTGGGCACAGGGCTCCAAGCTGCTCTGTGCTCCCTTAGTTCTGGGAGCAGTGTTGCATTGGATCCAGGAAGAAAGAAAGAAAGAAAAGAAAGAAAGAAAAGAAAGAAAGAAAGAAAGAAAGAAAGAAAGAAAGAAAGAAAGAAAGAAAGAAAGAAAGAAAGGAGTAGCACTCTGACATTGGTCCCAGTGTCACTAAAATAAGGCAGAGGGCTCTTTGTTCTTCCTCGTTGTCCCTTTGGCATGATCCTGTGACCTATGACCTGTGAAACATGGAGCTCATCTCAGTCTTTCTCTTGTTGGGATGTTGTGATGTGGTTGAGAATTGCATTGACCACTTTGCAAAAGGGCTTCCTTATGAAGACTTAAGGAACAGCTCATCTTTCAGTGTCAGGAAGAACGGTTTTCATTTCATGAAAAACTGACCAGTGTATGCCTTATCAAAGTGCAATTGTGGCTGATTTCATTTGCATCTTCCCATTGGTCACATTAGGCCAAGAACCATATTTGTGGCCAAACTTCTACCACATACAAGGCAGTATGGCCAGCAAGGCAACCTTTTTTCTGGCTCTATTTTAACTTCAGACCCTTTAATTTTTATTTGGCCCTTTAAAAGTACCTCTCTTAGATATCTCTAGTTTTTTTTTACTATGTTGAAATATTGTATCTTTTAAGATCATTTTCCCTGTTCTTTTGCAATGAGATAGAACATAAATAGCATATTTAATATGCTAAGATAAACTTTTCTCCCAATTATTATTTCCAAGACAAAAATCCATTTTAAATCCTACCCCACCATGTATGGACTGCAAATGAAGTCTTTGCATTGTCCTTAGGCAAATCTGTCAATAAGATAAAGCATTTTCCAGGAAACTATTGTACCCTATTCCTGCACAGATTACAGTAATAACTGACAAATCTCCAATATCACAGAGTCAGGCTGAGTACAGGAATGACTTCACTTTTCTAACAAACATGAGTTTTCCTTGAGAGAGTTTTGAGCAAGTCTTCCCTGGTGTGTGGCTTAAGGGCATATCCACGTGTGGCCACTTGGCTAGACACTGGAAGCAAAGTCAGAAAGTAGGTATGGAGGCACTTCTCTCAAATGACTTTACGACTTAGGGGAAAATCCTGATTGCAATGTAATTCTTCCAGAAGCAATGACTAATCACTCATTCAGCCCTGTAGAATCATGCAAGTGTGTGCATTAAGCCCTGGAAATAATGGAAGTATTTTGTGGGATAGCCTATTTGAAACACATTGGTACTGTGCATCTGTGAGTTTGTAACCAGCAGCTGCATGGGCCACCTGAGTCACCTAAAATCAGTAGAGTACAGGTGGTGAGGGGGGCTCCTGAGAGAAGGGGGTGAACTAGGTGATGCCATCCTAGGACCGACTGAGGATGATGGCTCACGGATTTCCCAAATTTAAAACTGGGACTTCTCAACAGAGAAGCTGACCAGTAAAGCTTCACCAAGCCATTTTCCTTTTGATAAGAAAGTGCTAATTAACACCATGCATTCTCCATAGAAGATTTGTTTTTGCCCTGGATTACCTATGGATGGAGTTTTCATGTAAACTGTGAGTGGAGAGGGGCCCATCATCAATGTTTAACATGGGATCTGTACATGTGGTTGCTCGTCGTCTTTGAGAAATATGGTCCCATCTTTTCCTATCAGTGGTAGAAGTAGCCATTTCAAATTCTAGTCACAGAGGTTCCTAAGCAACAAACGTATCTACAAAACACACACTTGGATGATATGTGATCTCACCCGCATTGTCAACGTGTTTTAATTACACTTGATCAAGCTTTTCATGTTGTAGACAGTTCGTTTCTTCCTCATTCTATCCTTGAACTATTAGGCCTCAAAGAGATGAGGTATTACGTTATAGTCATCTTTACTCCTCAGATCTTAGTACATTTCCACCAGGAAGCAGACATTTAAAAATGATCATTGAATAAACAGAGTTAATGGAAAAGAAAAACAATTAGTCTCAGATAACACTTCTCGGAGTTAATGGATAGGATGTTTTCATATTTTCTGGGACATTTTGTCCTTCTCTATTTGCGAAACCAGAAGGGTAGACTTCATGAACTCAGGTAGGCAATGTTACAGCAGAAAGCTGTGAGAATGCTTTGGAGATTCATAAGTCTGGATCCCAAGTAAAAGACTGTCAGCTCTTACCACCCAGGAATGAAACGGATTCCCCAGACTGGAGAGAGAAGAGAAATCAAATTGAAAACAATGGGAGCTAAGATACAGGTGGCCTCTGAGCAAAGGGTGGTATCAGAGTCCAACCCACACCAGGCCTCAGGGGTGCTGCTGACAAGGAGTGCAGAACAGCTGGAGCCTTGAGAACAGCAGAGAACTGGCCTAGGTAGATGGTAACAAAGCTGCAAGAGCCAGAGTGAAGCGTCTGTGTGGCTGGCTTCTTGCTGGAGTGCCCAAGGCAGACTGGCAGAGTTCCCGGGGTCCCAGTGAGGTGCAGGACTAGCTAAACACTCCATGTGTCCACGCACTTAGCCTCATGGGGTTGCCCTCGCCCATCAAGCATGGACAGGAAGAGGCAGAATGCATCTTGGGTATGAATGCAGGGCTGTTGCCAGATCTACAGATGAGCCAAATGGAAATGGGGAACAATGGAGACATGTGAAGCCTGGAAAGCAAAGACCAGTGATGCAACAGGAGAGCCTGGACTCTGAAAGGACAGCTAAATACGAAATAGATCAAGCCCCTGTCTCCTCCCCTAGATTAAATAGAACCCTAGAAAGATTGGCAAAACCCAAATTGGTAGACTACATTTCTACCACCCCAGTGGAATGGGGTCCCAAAGTTGAGTCATAGAAAAAGAAAATCATTTCTTGTACACAGAGATGATGCAGATTAAACTTTACCCTTGCACCAATAACAATTATATTGTCTGCAATATACAAATGAAGATGCAATATATCTGATGTTAGCACAGTTTTCACTGGTTTCATAGCAGACATTTTCAAAAATAAGGGGACAAAATTCCAATATGACATTGGATTTACACAGTGTTTTCATGACCTGAAATCCAAGTGCTTTTAGACAAAATAGTCCAAGTTTTTCCACAGTCACTGTTGGCAGACTGCCACTAGGTAACCTGCTTTCAAATGTTCAAGTCAGGACTCATTTAGGAAGTCTGGTGGAAGCCAAGTTTGCCAAAAGTGAATTTACCCAAAGGTATAGAAGGCTTGCCCTACTAGGGTGGCCTATTTCATGTGGATGTAAATAGTTCATGGGGGATGGGAGCTCCTGGGAAGCAGGGGAGTAAGGAATAGAGAAGCCCACTTCCCAGGTGAGCCGAAGACATGAAAATCGAGGGCAAGCAGCATGTCTGCAAGTGGAGCTCTTGCCAGCCCTTAGCGGCAGATCTGGGAACCTGGGGTTTACAAGACTCAACACAGTCCCTTCTCGGAGGAAACCAGTGGCTCCTTGGAACCCAGAGAAAGAAGATCCCATGGCATCTCTATCTCAGTAGGGAAAATGGAGGCCCAGGGGCAGGTATGACAGGCTCTCTTGTTCAGGACCGAAGAGGCTTCCCTGATGCAGGCAGGGAGTGTGTCAGTGTCTGTCCGGGAGACAAGGGCTGAGCTGTCTTCTGGCTCAGAGAGAAAGAGCAGGCAGGAAATAAAACCAGCATCCACCTGTGCCACAGATGTGCTTCCACTTCTATCTTTCCCTCTGACTGTCGCCTTTAATCCCATTTTATAAAAACTCATAGTCAGAGGTCTAGCTGGGGTGGACTGCGGTCTGACCGACCCACAGCCCAGGTTGGCCATGATGCGTGCATGTGCTTAGCAGGGGGCAGTTTTTGGGGACTGCAAAAGGAGGGTCTAAAAAAAGAACCTCATCTCCCACCCTCTATGGGCAGTGTTTATGGGGGAAGGCCACAGTCCCTGGCATCATGGGACAGTCATGAGTGAGGGTCTGTCCCGGGGTCACACTGGTGGGCAAGTTGGTCTGGCCTTTCCACAGGCCAGCTCTTGCCTTCCTCATTGGTCAGTGGCACTGCTGCTCACGGTGTTGTTAGTTTCTGCCTTTATGACCCCATTTGACACACTTTGTTTCCAACCTAGGGTCCCTATTTATTCTTGGAATAAATGCCTTGGTGACATGCTCCCAGAATTGTGTTTGGCAAGCTGTGGAGAAGCTTCCAGAATCCAAAAGACCCTTTCTTAAATTGAATGGAGACAATTAGTTTAAAGCAGGCACACATAAAACCAGAGGCAGCACTTAGCAACAAGGAACACACGTTTCTTTAAATGCTGTTCTAAAGTCAACCTTTACTTTCATCCTCAACGACTTAATTGACAGAAACAACAAGTTTATCTGCCAATATGTAGGCTGGCTCAGTGACCCATCCACTGTAAAGCAGAAAGTGTATCATGTTTTGAGTTACAGTTTATTGAGCATTAAGCTTTCTTCCTCTTTTTTCTCACTGTTCATGGTGATACCCACAGATATTTTCCTATGACTACGTGTAACATGACTGTGCCCAATGTTAGACTGGGGGATGGTAGATAAAGGGGGCAAGATTCACAAAAGAGAGGTTGTGGGAAAGGAAATTGAGAGTTTATAAATATATGAATGCCAACTCATTTTTATTTTTAAAATAAAGTACTGTGTATAACACACCAACATAAAATCATAGGAAATAGTGCCTAAAATGGCAATTGCCATTCCTCTGCATATATCTTTGGGTATTAATTTTATGAAAGATATAAAGATAATTTTGATGCAGATGGATTCCACATGTTACTGAGAACATGAAAAGGAGGGTCAGACAGAAGCAAGAGAAAAATTCCACCTTACGCTCTTTCTTGCAAGGTGTAGTTTCTCCACCGTTGACGTCTCCTCAGACCTCACAGTGAATTGGCAAGTAGGTCCAGGGGAGAGATTGGTATAGTATCTCAGCTTTGAGTAAAAGATAATGGAGCTGAAAGCCTCATCTTCATAAGTCACCCTTTCAGAAACAGAGTAGAAGGCTTGATACCAAATGTGCCTGCGGTGTGGCTCCAAAGCAGCAAATAAGGCAGGTGCCACACCTGTGCACGGACCATCGGGGGGGCCCTGGGGCATCGCATGACCCAGAGCATCCAGGCACAGGGAGGCTGCTCAGCAGTAGGCTCTGTGGCTTTCAAGGACTCAAAGACACATAGGACTCTCTTCTGAATCTCCTAGAGGACAGATAGCTGTGGCAGGTGCACCTCACTGGGGAGACAGCAGGGCATGATGGCATGATATGGTTTGGCTGTGTCCTCACCCAAATCTCATCTTATATTGTAGCTGCCATAATTCCCACGTGTTGTGGGAGGGACCTGGAGGGAGGTAATTGAGTCATGGGGCAGGTTTCCCATACTGTTCTCATGGTAGTGAGTAAGTCTCAGGAGATCTGATGGTTTTATAAGGCGTTTCCCTTTTCTCTTGGCTCTCATTCTCTCTTGTCTGCCGCCATGTAAGACGTGCCTTTCACCTCCTGCCATGATTGTGAGGCCTTCCCAGCCATGTGGAACTGTGAGTCCATTAAACCTCTTTTTCTTTAGAAATCACCATCTCAGGTATGCCTTTATCAGCAGTGTGAAAATGGACTAACACACAGCACACGGGATGACTGAAATATGCTGCTCCCCAAGAGTGTGCACCGACAGGTATGCCCTCCACCAGCTGAGCAAACTAGCACCCACCCTTCCCTCCACAACCTGCTTGCAGCCAGTCCACTCCCAAGCCCTGCTGATGTTCAGCTCCTTCATCTCTTAGCCTAACAACTTTCCTCCTTTCCCACCAGACTCCACTCAAATTGACATCAACTATCACCCGAATCTCCTCACTGATTGCTCTGCCTCCACTCCTGCCTCCCTCCCGTCTGCGTCTGTCCCCACGCTGCAGCCAGGCTCCAGGGAACACAAACTTGACTGCGGTGCCCCCTTTGGTGGCCCCTCCTCATGTCTTCCGTTGCCCTCGTGGTAGGGACTGACATCCTAATGTGGCCCATGAGGCCCTCCCAGAGTCTGCCCCCACCTAGCGGCTTCCTCACCATCATGCCACATCCCCTCTCTGGGCTTCACCTAGGCGGCCGTCTTCCTGTGCTGCCAACATTCTATGCTCCCTTCTGCCACCAGGCATTTGTGCACCTGCAGTTTCCTCTTTCTGGAATAGTTCTTCAGCACTCTTTGCTTAATACATTACTACTCATCTTTCAAATACAGCCAACTTCCAATTCTTCTGTGAAGCATTCCCAGATCCCTGGAAAGGCCACAGTTGCCATAATATACTCCATGTGTGTCTCTTTGCAGCACTTTCATGATTTCCATTTTACTTGTGGTTGGGTCACTTTTTGATAACTGGCTGTCCTCCCTACTAGACCAGAAGCCTCTGGTAGGCAGGTCATGTCTGCTTTTGCAAATCGTGGTAACCACGGTACTTAGTTTAGGTGTTGACATGAGGCTGATACTTTCTTATTCATTTGCCAATTATGGTTAATGCTGTGCTAAGCTCTTGCGTTTAAATAATGAACCAGGCAGGCAAGGCCTTGTCTTCAGAGCATTTTTATTTTATTGCAAGAGCAAGATAGAAACACAATAGTTAGAGATTATGATGTTTAAAAAGCAGGACTGCTATGATAGAGAATAATGGCAGGATATACAGAGTCATTGGCAAAGACCTCTTGAAGCATGTGATATGAAAACAGAGGTCTGATAGATGGGAAAGGACGAGATGTGCCCAAACTGGGGAGGAATATTCCCAACATTGGAAACAGCAAGAGCCAAGACCCTGAGGCAGGGACGAGGACAGCCTTTAGGAATGTATCCAGAAGGCCCGAGTTCTTGGAGCAGAGCACTGAAGGAAACAGTGCTTGATAACACAACGTGAAAGATTTGCAGAGACCAGCAGGGAGGAAGAGTTTGGATGTTGTTCTGAGTGAATGGGGAGTCACTGAGGGGACTTAGGCAGAAGAATAACCACACCCGATTTACATGAAAGGCTTTCCAGGGAGCTTTATGGAGAAAGGATTGGACAGAGGGTGCCTTGGCTAGGGCAGAGCCATGGAAATGGGGGAGATGGAAGGAGATCTGTCCCAGAGACAAAGACAGGAGGCCAAGGTGTCCTTAGGAATTCTAGTTTGGGTAGCAGGGTGGATGGTGGCTCGTTTACTGAGGTGGAGAAGACTATTGAAAGAATGCATGGGTTGATGAATGAATAAACACACAAGCAAACATGTAGAGGTAAATAGTACAATAAAGAAGACCGAGCCTTCCGTACTGGTCAGGGTTTTCCAGAGAAAGAGAACCAATAGGATATGTATGTAAAAAGATGTGTTTTAAAGAAATAGATCATATGATTGCAGGGGGTTGCAAGTTATTTGCAGGGCAGGCCCACAGGCTGGAAACTCAGGCAGGAGCAGATACTGCAATCTTGAGGAAGAATTCTTTTCTTCCCAGGGAAAACCTTGTATTTTATTCCACCTTAAAGCTTTCAACTGATTAAATGAGGTCAACACATATTATTAACGATAATCTCCTTTACTTACAGTCACCTGATTATAGATGTTAACCACATCTGCAAGATGCCCTTCACAGCAATACCTAGATTTGTGTTTGATTAAATAACTGGGTACTATACCTAGATACACTGACACATTAAAATAATTATCACAACTCTAAATGACTGTTCTGTGGAAACCATTAGACTTTACCAATAATATAACTCAGAGGTCAGCAAACTATGGTCCATGGGCCAAATTCTGCCTTCCACTTGTTCCTGTGAATAAAGTTTTATTGGAATACAGCCATACCAATTCATTTGTGCATTGTCTATGGCTGCCTTTGTGTAACAGCTGCAGACGTGAGCAGTTAGGACAGAGACCAAACAGCCTGCAAAGCATAACATATTTACTATCTGGCCCTTTACAGGAAACATTTGTTGAGCCCTGGTATAACTTCATTTTGTGGAATTACTCAGGCAAGGTGACTGCTGATAGGTAATAGAAAAGATTCAGGAGTCAAAATGGTTAACGGGTCTGAAACCAGTGGAGATCTGGGAAAATTTTAAAGGAACAGTCAAACATGGCAAGAGGTTTCACTGGGGAAAAGAAAACCAAAACATTTGCATTTGGCTTCCAAGCAGCTCACATTCTGGCCTTAGACAACTCTTACCTCATTGCTCAGAAATGGAAGCTTGGAGCCCTTGTGGAAAACCGACCTCCTAATAAATCTCACACAGAGGATGCAGCAATTTGTTATGTGGGAGCAAATGGCACTGGGAAAGCAAAACACAGCCAGCTTGCTTCATATCACAAGTAGCAACTGGGCTCAGGTTTTCACCTAATTTTTAAGCAGCTATCATCACCTCCAAAAAGAAAAAAAAATTTTTTTAATTGCATTGCTTTTTTTTTTTTTCTGAGAAGAGCATATTGCAAAGTGTAAACATTAAGAAAGTAGTTTCCCAATATAACTATTTCCAAGCTTTGTCTAGCACTTGTGCTATCATCCAAATGTTGGTGTCCCCGCCGCCCTGCAAATTTCGATGTTGAAACCTAATCTTTCATGGGATATTACTAAGAGGTGAGGCCTTTGGGGAGGTGATTAAGTTATGAGGGCAGAACCTTCATGAATGAGATTAGTGTTTTTGTAAAAGAGATGTGAGAGAGCCTGTGTGCCCCTTCTGCCATGTGAGGACACCATGAGAATACTCTGAAGAAGATGCAAGAAGCAGAGGCCCCTCACTAGACACTGATTCTGCTGGCGCCTTGCTATTAGACTTCACAGGCTCCAACACTGTGAGAAATAGATGTCTGTTGCTAATAAATTATTCAATCTAAGGTATTTTATTATAGCAGCCCAAACTGACTAAGATAACTCCCTATCTTTAAACATTTTTGTTTTATCAATAGAGCTCCCTCCCCTTTTTGGAAGGAGTAAAACCTTACTGAAATGAACTGACTGTAATATCTTGATTTATTAACCTACATCTGAGACAAGTTAATATTTGTTTGAGAATCTACTTTAAGTACTGATTGAAAGAAAATGTATAAGAGTTTTTTATTGCCAATGTGTGAGAAAATACATAACATAGGATAAAATAAGATTAATCTTTACAAAAGACAAAAAGCTCACAATGCTTTGCCAAATAAAATTAACTTTGATAACTTGTCTATCATGTATTTACTATGCTATGCTAACGGTTTAGAATGCAGAACCTCCTACAGTCCCTACAGTAATCCTAGATGGTGTCTACATTTTAATCTCAGGGTTATAGATGAGAAACTAAGACAATCTGGACTTAAAGACAGGCCTCCTTACTCCGCAGGCCACACCCCCAACCACAGTGGAAGCTACCGCTGTGATGTTAAGATAACAGAAAATTGCTTATCCAAAATAATAAATTATACACTTATATTCTGCTTGACTCACCTGAAGAGTGTGCATTTTTATTTAGGAATGGAACTTTTTAAAGAATGCAAGTTTTACTTAAGAACCTACAAAGTTCCTCACATAACAGCAGTGTGCCTGCCATCATGCTGCACATGGAGATACCTGGGACAATCATCTTTCCCTTTAACATTGCCTGCACCTTGTACAGTGGGTGACACAGAAGATGGATAGGACCTGCACATTCAGCTATCTCTGCTACCCCTTGAAAAACTCCATTTATTCCAATCAGTGGACACCCAGCTTCCTGGTTTTGTTACACTTACTGTTATGCATAGAGCATCTTGAGCTGTTTGCATTTTTACTAGTTTCAGCTTATTTCAGGATTTCACTTAATGCACAGCTTTGTATTAAAAGTCATAGATTCCACTGCTCCTCCCAGTGTTTAACTGGAACCTAGACCCCTGCCTAACATTCCTCATTTTCTTCCTCACTTTCCATGGCAAAGTCAGAATTTATTCTTGAACGATTTCAACCTTCTCAGCCTTTTAGCTTTCCTGTCTGTGGGACCACAGCCAGCCAGCCCCACAGCTGTGGTCTAGCAGGTCAGCATCTTTGTGTCAGGTAAAATCGTGCACGCTGAGTGCTTTTCAGCACCCAGTATTTTGCAGGTTTTTGACAGATGTCAGTCATAGCTGACTCTCTGTCTTCCCCCTGGGCAGGCCCAACCTCCAGGGCGATGACAAGGGTGAGAGACAAATATAAGCCCAGACTGCCAGCTCAGGAACAAGGAGAGCGAGGTGTTGCCTTTCCTTTTCCCTGGCTCCTTCCACGTGGCAGTGGGGACAAACAGAACAGGGAAGACATTGTGGATGTGGAGCTGAATGATTCATCACTCGCATCATTTTAACCAGGGTCAGCTAGCACTATCCCAAAGCTCTGAAGGACAGGGGCTCAATTAACCTTTAAATACACAAGTCAAATTTCTTGTCTTCATGACTTAATTCTTTACCAGCAAAAAGCTTCCAAAACCCTCCTCAGACCTTTGTCCAAGGTGAGGCTAAACTCTGTCACTGTGGGGCTTCCTCTAATTCCCTGTGTTTTGTCTGTTGTGACGTTAGCACTCTAAAAGGGAGGCTGCATTCCCAGGATGACAGAGAAGGACATGTATGGTGCAGTGTTAACACAGACCTTTCTCACCACCTGGCTGTAGATCTATGCTGCGCTGGCTGACCTCATGCTTGTGGTTAAAAGAATATATACATTATTTCACAATTCTCCCCACTCAAACACACTCACTATTTCTCTTTCTTCCTGCAAGAGTTGAGTTTTTTTTTCTCTTCAGGATCAACTAAGTAGCACATTCTTTTAATTCCCAGGAAATTATACTTCTTCCAGGGATGATTACCACTCATTCTGAGTTTATAAGCCCAAGGGGAAGAACCTGATCCAACTGGGGCTAGAGCGACTGATGAGAATAAAAGTGAGAAACCATCTCTGTTTGCTCCTGGGCTGCGAGAAGTAAAATTCAGAACCTGGTAGCTGTCACGCTTCCTGGTAAATGAACCAGAGAAGTGGAGGAAACAGAGAGGGTGAGAGGAGGCCAGGGAAAAAGGAGCTCCCCGTAGGCTTCTGGTCCTGAAGCCAAAGCACATTCTTTACTTTGGTTCCCAAAAGGCAACTCACTATTATTCCAATAACACCACCTTTGTTTAGTCTGATTGGAGTATCATTTCTGTCACTAGCCAACCTAGCAATGATTATTAAATTTACCACCCATTTCTGTCACTCATGGGTGATCAACCTGCTGGTTCATGAACCAATTCATGCTAAGGTAGTGATGGGGAATAACAGTTACCACACTATCCTTTGTGATACCAACTTTGCCATGACACCCAATGTTTAATGTCTTGACCTAAAGTAACTACTGATAAACCCCAATGCTGGCAAACAGGAAGTCCACAGAGAACCAGCATCAGTGCAGATGAGTTTCGAGTCAACACCCAAATATCCCACTAGGCCTGTCTCTTCCTGCATACACATATATTAAGGCTCGAGTTTATTAATTATATTTTTCTCACTATAAAGATAAGCTCTGTCAGTAATCCCCATGCCAACCTGCTAGAGAAAAAGTCAATCTAACGTCATTACATTTTTCTGGCTATTTTAATTCAGTTACAAAAAATAAAAATAAAAAACTACATTTTCCCTAGTAGCTGCCTAATTCTAGAAAAAGCCAACTAGAAATCAGAAACAAAGGGGACAGCCTTTAACTGCTTCACTGGTGGGGGCTTGGTCACAGCATTTCCAAATTCTTTTTCCAAAAGATCCAACTGATAGTCCTTTGTTCATAAGGCACCTGCTCCCTCACCCCTATGAGTTAAATCCAGTTTTCTTTCCCCTTTGGTGCTTTTCCTGGTGAAATCATAGCTTCTCATAGTGAAGGTGAACAGCATACTGGCGTATCTGGTCCCTCTATCACCTTCTCCACCCCTTATCTGCCCTCTGCAGGTCAGGGGATCAACAGTGTCCATGACAGATGTAAACTAACCTGCCGCTGGAGGCAGTATGCATTGGGCAGTGAGAAGCCTGAAGTACCTTCCAGACTCACTCATTTGAAAATGGAATTAATACCACTGGGAATGAATGAATAACAGTATTTTAGAAGGAGTCACAATTGTAAGGTGCCATGCTCACCCAGCATCCAAAGAACTGCTGGAATTTACTCTGTCATCCTTGGTGATACATGACGTTATTACATCTTAGTTGCTTAATCTGTGAGAGGCAGGTAAGATGCCAAGCAATTCCTTGGAGTCATGGTAAAAGTTACTCATGCAAACACTGTATTTGTTAAGTGATTCAAGCATAAAGGTCATTCAATGCTTACACTCTCTTTCTAATGCCCTTCTTGTGCTCCTTCTTTTAAAGCCTGGTGGCAAAAGCAGTCCCGGCTCAGAACACAGGAGTACAACTTGAATTCCGGGAATTTAAGATGATCTCTAAATCAGGATGAGTCTTACAATCTAAGCTATCCCTTAGAATTACATAAAATAATGGTTCATTTTATATAATCAGCGGCATTTTAGATTCAATGAAATACAGCAACTAAATTAGTCCTTCCAGAGTTCAAGGTCTTTTTAAAGCCGGATTTAAGTCATATCTCAGTAGCTTTTCCCAGAATTTTCAGAAATTGCACGGTGCCACCTATTCAAGAAGTTGAGAGGTATTGCAGAGGTCGTTCAGTCCCATGTCCCCAGAGATGTTTTCTGGTGACTTTAACCAAAATGGCCTCAGGTATTTAGTAAATTTGCAAAATGTTGTGTCAAAGTTTTCTCAGAGCCTTTTATATGCTAATTGATATGGATTTGTCTGAAAGGTATTCTAGGCTTTAGGATTTCCCTCACTTATGTGACCAGTAAACGTTTTCTCCTAGGACTGATTTGTAGGAGAATAAAAATGCTGAAAAACATGAGGCCTTGAAAGATTACACCACCTGCCCCAAAGACCCAGCTAATAAGTGGTACAGTCAGGAATGCAGTTAGCCCTTCTTATTCTGGTTCCAATTCTCCTACCACACAGCACTGCTTCACGATCAGTTTTCAATGAAACGAGCAAGGCACCATGGTGTAGTCCTCTCTTCACTCATGCACTTCCCTAAGAATTTCAAAACTAACAAGTTTAACAACACTTAAAGACAAGTTTACACTGGAAATCAACAACCGCCTAAGCTGTGGAATTTTTTAGTGCACTGTGAGGTCCATTAAAATTTGTCACCCAATTGCTTTCCAAAACCCCAGAGCAACTGAAGCATGCAAGCATTCTTGAGTGGGCATTCTTGAGTGGGTTAAGGGGCAGAAGCCAAGAGAGGGTCAGAGACACCTCCCAAGAGCACAGGGCCCCATTTCCCCAAATCCATCAAAACCTTTGAGCAGGTAACACCCAGGAGTGGGTCTCCTGTGGCTGGCTTTGCAACTCCTTCTCTTCTGATTATGAAAATATCCTTCTTACACTGCACTGCACCATGATCATTTGCATTTTTATTGTTTTCACTCAAAAGCTCTAAGTTATTTAGATAAGCACCATTAAACAAAAATCGGAGTAATTAGTTCTTTTGATGTATCCTGGTGGCAGCTGAGGAACTTGAAGACATTTATTAACAGGAAGATCAGTCCCAGGTGGGACTTATTATAAACAAAGCTTAGCCCCAGAGCAACCGCTCATTAAATCCTGAACTGGAATTAGGTATTTCTCTCTTCCCATGCCATTCTTCATCAACCAGCCTTTGCTATTTGGGTAGGATTATTATATATTTTATGCCACTAAAATACCACAAATCACTGCCAATGTGAAGGCCCAGAGGTGGGGCTAGAAAACAATCACACCCTCCTTCAGGGATCGCAGACGCAGAGAGTACAATCAGAAGGGACTCCCAGACATTCGCTACTTAATCCTCCCATTTGGCTGGTCAGAGACAGAGATAAAAAGAAATTAAGAGATTTCCGTAAGGCCCACAGCTCGTCAATGGGACCCACTTCTCCCATCTCTTGCATTAGTAAATTTTCTATGCCAAGACATTTCCAAGTGTCTGACAGTCACCCATGGATGCAGAATGCTCTGAGTGATCTTTGGCAAACCACCCACTCTTTTCCCAGAATGACAAATGTTTCTTATGTCCAATGTTGATATAAAATGTATGAAAATGAGAAAATTGGGAGGATCTTGGAAAATAACCAAAGAAAGATTTACATGAAATAAAATGAGTGGTTTTATCTCATGTATGTCAGAAAACAGAATAAAAGTTGATTGACAGTTATGGCAGAAGGGCATCTGGGTTCTCACCTGTTTTCACATGGTCTAGCATGGCCAGTGGAGTCCTCAGCCCTCAAGTCTATAAAAAGGCTGAACAGCCCCTGACTGGGGTGCAGTGGGAAGTGAGTCAACTAACTCCTAAAATCTCCTTCAAGTCCCGGTGCCTTCATTCTTGAAAGAGGGTTCCTCTACAGCATAAACATCATCATTCATGAGGCTTTCTCCTGTGTCATGTAACACAGGACAGCACAAACAAGATTTTAAATATGTGTTCCTGTTACTCTCCCACTGTTTTGCTAAGATTATTTCCAAAGAATATACATAAAAAGACAGCTCTCATTCACCCACTGAGAATCAGCCTCCTGAAAACTTTCAGGCAGGCTCAATAAAATTAAATTTATCACCACATCCGCACTCCTAAGTACCATGCAGAACACATGCCAGGAGTCTGTGGCAAAATGCCTCTACTCCCATGAGAGATTCCTACACCTTAATCTTAATGTCCCTAACATAGCATTTGACAGCTTCACTAGCCACATGCAAACAAAAGAAACACCAAGTTTTTTGGGGGACAGACATTTCAGAAGAACAAAATATCTTTGAACCTGATTCTACCTTACTATTATTTCTCATTTTTATGTCTTATTTAAGATTTGTGAAAAGCAATGCAAGATTTAGTGCTGATTTTCTTAACGTAAGAAAATACTCAAGGCTGTTTTCATAAATGAACTATCTTAACTCAATTTTCTTCTGTTACCGCATGTCACATTTAAATAACCTCAACTGCCAGGAAAACTTAAAAAGGGAACTTTCATGACTTAGGTTAAGCTTGGCTGCATCTAATTCAATGTTATTCACAAGAAAAGCTAAAAATCTTTACTTGCCTGAAGGCCTTAATAGAAGGGGAGGAAGAAACCCAAAATATAAATGAACAATGCATGTCTAAATTAAAACTGAACCAGAAAAAAAAAAAGACATCAGTGAGAGAGTCAGAGAAGCAGAGAGAAAAGTAGCAACCTTAAGCATGGGGAATAACTGAACCACATCCTTAGCAAAAGCAAGATCTCACCAGGAACCAATCAGGAACACCAACCTGAATCTGCTGATTCCTGGAAAGCAATAAGTGATGAAAAAAAAAAAAAAAGCCTGAGCTCATTTCTTTTCCATTTCTCCAACCAGGCAACCCACAAAGACACTACACTTATGATAGGTTCCAAATTAACTTTACCAACCAACTCTCTTTGACTTTACTGTTAATTAGTTCAGAGGCGACTCCTTTTTTTCTCTTCTGCCTCCCAGGATTCCCCTCTGGATGCTAATGAAGTAGGGAGATTTCAAGTTTCATAGTCTCCGTTGAGCAGTGCTATTCTTCTCCACAGGCAATATGGAAAAAACAAATTAACGTGGAGGATTTCTGGATGGAAACAGTTTACAATCAAATGTCCCACTGTTGACGAAATCATTATAACTGTCACTTCATGCCTCTTTGCCAACTGTATAATTAATATCATTACCAGTAAGTCTTGGAAATATAAATAACTGTAGATTATGCAACACAAAACTGCATAAATACGAATATTTTATGGTACCTAAGCAATGTCACAAATTGTACATGACATAGACTTGGCATTTGCATCCATCAGATCTTAAGATTTCTCACCCAGATTAAGTGCACAGTCTTACCATGTAGATTTAGAAAGATGTTTCTGGGTAGGTGTTACTGAAGGCAAGTGATGAGGAGGAGAGAAGGGAAAAAATTTCTGTTTGGAACTGATTTTTAAAAACATTAAATTTTTAGCACATTTTTGTGTTTAGGACATGAAATTCCATTTTTATGTTTTCCTACATGGGATATAATTTCTAAAGAAAATATTTTTTAAATAACAGTTTAAAGCCAAATGCATTCAATTTTGTATCACCTACTTCCAATCATTCATGTTTGGATAGGTTGGCAACTATGTTAGGCCAGCTCGCTCTGCACCCAAGTTGCCTGTACTCTCCCTGACAGAGATGATCTCTTCCTTTCCCCTCTGCCCAAGACCAGCTCAAGCCACACTGCTGTCTCCCTTCTTTGAATTTCTAAAGGTCAGACTCTGGAAAGCACAGGTTTTGACATTTTTTTAGACTCTGTAAATTATGGAGCTCAAACTCTTTTTAAAAAGTTTTTGTTAATTAAACATTTAGAATTGCCATACTTTTATACTCCCTCCCCTTTTTAGTGTCTAATATGGGCCAGCAGGTCATAGGTACTCTGTCAATATGTAAGGAAAATTAATTGGGCATGATCATTGGTTTTATGGAAAATAAGATGGGAATGGAAAAACACTGGATGAAACCCAACTATTCTTTTCAACAGGGTAAGATCACACCCTGGAAATAAAAAACATCCATACACCAACAAGTCGTCCGTATGGTCCTTAAAACTTGCCAGTAGGGGTTGAGAAATACCCTCCTAATCAAGGAGATTATTCATGACAAACTTGGATATGTAGTAAGGGGCAGCTGAGTCTTTCATGACATCACTAGATTATCAGATCTTTGAGAGAAGAGAAACGGGTCTAATTTGTTTATAGCTGTGGTGAGCAAAAAAAGGGCCACCAAAGACATCCACATTTTAATCCCTGGAACTGGTGACTATGTAAGGTTATATACCAAGCAAAAACAAAGCACAAAGTGTTCTTGTTTCTTTAATCTTAACCTAGAAAATGTTATCATATTTAAATTCTCCATTTTGACTCAGTTACTATGATATTTGAATATGTATACAATGTCACGGTGAAGTTTCAGAAAACCTTTAAAATCTTGCAGCTGCATTAGACAAAGAGTATACATGTACCTGTTCAAAGTTTAAAACATAAATTTCTGTTTGAGAAACGAAGATGGGCTGATAGGTTGAAACTTCATCTTACAAGGTTTATAGTGATACAAAGCAATTGACATAATGAAATTTGTGCTTATGGAAACTTAATCTGGGTACATTATGGAGAATGAATTGGTTGAAAAAGGCTGTGGGCACACCAAGTAAGAACTTGTTACATTAACCCTAGCAAGAGATGCAGTGGCTAGGTCTTGGATCATGGCAGTGGGGCTGGAAAAAAAGTAGATGAATTCCAGGGAAGGTTAGGAGGTCATGCTGACAGGAGTTAGCACCTGGAGGAGGGAGAGGAAGAAGACAATCAGGTCTGGACCACAGGGTGAATAACAACTATTCACTAAGGTACAAAGCATGAGATATTACAGTTGAGCATAAAATTTATTATAACTGGATATAATATAATGAGTCCTGAGTTAGACATGTGTTTGTAATAGGGGAGGTAATAATAAGTAATTGTGTTAGACAATGATAAATTGTTAAGTTCAAAGTTGAATGGAGAGATTTTGTTAAGAAACATAGATTTGGAAGTCATTGATATACGAATACAAATGCAGATCATTGAGTATGAAAACACTCAGGGTAGTATAGCCAAGATAACCCTAAGCAAAAAGAACAAATCTGGAGTCATCATGCTACCTGACTTCAAACTATACTCCAAGGGTACAGTAACCAAAACAGCATGGTACAGATACCAAAACAGATACATAAACCAATGGAACAGAATGGAGACCTCAGAAATAACACCACACATCAATAACCATCTGATCTTTGACAAACCTGACAAAAACAAGCAATGGGGAAATGATTCCCTATTTAATAAATGGTGATGGGAAAACTGGCTAGCCATAAGCAGAAAACAGAAACTGAACCCCTTCCTTACACCTTATACAAAAATTAACTCAGGATAGATTAAAGACTTAAATGTAAAACCCAAAACCATAAAAACCTTAGAAGAAAACCTAAGCAATACCATTCAGGACACAGGCATGGGCAAACACTTCAGGACTAAAACACCAAAAGCAATCACGACAAAAGCCAAAATTGATAAATGGAATCTAATCAAACTAAAGAGCTTCTGCACAGCAAAAGAAACTATCATCAGAGTGAACAGGCAACCTACAGAATGGGAGAAAAATTTTGCAATCTACCCATCTGACAAAGGCCTAATATCCAGAATCTATAAGGAACTTAAACAAATTTAAAAGAAAAAAAAATCCCATCAAGAAAGTGGGTGAAGGATAGAACAGACACTTCTCAAAAGAAGACATTTACACAGCCAAAAAACATAAGAAAAAAAAGCTCATTACCACTGGTCACTCGAGAAATGCAAATCAAAACCACAATGAGATACCATCTCATGCCAGTTAGAATGGTGATCATTAAAAAGTCAGGAAACAACAGATGCTGGCAAGGCTGTAGAGAAATAGGAACACTTTTACACTGTTGGTGGGAGTGTAAATTAGTTCAACCATGGTGGAATACAGTGTGGCGATTCCTCAAGGATCTAGAACCAGAAATACCATTTGACCCATTACTAGGTATATACCCAAAGGATTATAAATCATTCTGCTATAAAGACACATGCACACATATGTTTACTGCAGCACTATTTACAATAGCAAAGACTTGAAACCAACCCAAATGCTCATCAATGATAGACTGGATAAGAAAATGTGGAACATATACACCATGGAATACTATGCAGCCATAAAAAAGGATGCATTCATGTGCTTTACAGGGACATGGATGAAGCTGGAAGCCATTATTCTCAGCAAACTAACACAGGAAGAGAAGACCAAATACTGCATGTTCTCACCCATAAGTGGAAGTTGAACAATGAGAACACATGGACACAGGGAGGGGAACATCACACACTGGGGCCTGTTGGGAGATGGGGGACTAGGGGAGGGAGAACATTAGGACAAATGCCTGTTGCCTGTGGGGCTTAAAACCTAGATGATGGGTTGATAGGTACAGTAAACCACCACGTCACATGTATACTTATGCAACAAACCCACATGTTCTGCATGTATATCCCAGAACTTAAAGTAAAATTTAAAAAAGAAAATATCCATGGTAAATGCACAGGTTGAGGACCTAGGGAAAAACCTCTGAGGAACATCATTTTTAAGAAACAGGACAGAAAACAAATTGACAAAGGAGGCTAAGTTCATGACTAGATAGAATAAAAGCTAGGAGAATTTAGTGTTACGATAGCTAACAGAGATTCCAGACGATGGTTGTTATCCAAGGTGCCAAATGCTGCTGAGAAATGAAGCAAGACAAGAGTGGGCATTAGAATTTGCAATATGGATATTATTAGGGACCTGAATGAGAATATTTTAGTAAAGTATTGGGAACAGAGATCAGCCTGAAAGGTGTTAAACAGGGATGAATGTAAGACTGTGTCTCTGTGGTGCTACACAGGAACACCTGAGGCTGGTAATTTATAAAGAAAAGAGGTTTATTTGGCCCACAGTTCTGTAGAGCATACAAGAAGCATGGCACCAGCCTCTGTTTCTGGTGAGAATTTCAGGCTGCTTTCACTCAAGGCAGAATGAGAGGGGGAGCTGACATGCAGAGATCACATAGCAAGAAAAGAAGCATGAGAGAGAAGGTGGGGAGGTGTTGGGCTCTTTTTAACAACCAGCTTTTGCAGGAACTAACAGAGCGAGAAGAGAACTCACTCACTACCATAAGGATGGAACCAAATTATTCACAAAGGATCTACCTCCATGACCCCAACACCTCCCATTAGGTCCCACCTCCAACACTGAGAATCAAATTTCAACATGCAGCGTAAGGGACAAATATTCAAACTATAACACAGCACAAAGCGAGAAAGTAGGAAAAACAAGTGGGACACTTCTTTCAATAAGTTTAGCTAAAAAGGAGAACAAAAAAAATGAGATGGTAGAGATTTGTAATTTTTTTTTTTTTTGAAAAGAGAGAAATGCTAATCTGGAGAGGCCAGTAAAGAGGATAAGGTTGATGATTCAGGTCAGCATTAGGATAACCAGTGTTGCAAGGTCCCTGGGGAACTGGGATGGATCCAGCCCAGGGGCTACGCGCTATGGATAGTGATATAAAACATGTCTTTACTGTAATGGGATGGAGTGAGGCAAGAATGGACATGGTGGCTACAGGTGAGCTTATGAATTTGATGGAAGAAAACTGAAGCAGTTTGCTTCTGCTGGCTTTTTATTCTTCTGTTAAGTAGCACATGAAGTTATCTAAATGCTTAATTTTGGAAAGAGAGGTGTTCTAGCATTTAAACCAAACTTTTAACACAAATAAATCCAAGATTCTCATGTGATACCATCTCTGCATAGGTCTAAATTTACAAGACCATAATCTAATGGTTTAAAACAATTTAAAAAGAGATTGCAATTTTATTTGATGCTCCACATTATAAAAGAACTTGTCTTAGTTCATTTACTGTAGCTGTAACGGAATTTCTGAGACAGGGTAATTGATAAATAAAAGAGATTTATTTGGCTCATGATTCTGGTGGCTGGGAAGCTCAAGATTGGGTATCTATCTCTGATGGGGCCCTCAGGCTGCTTTCACTCATGGTGGAAGGTGGAAGGGGAGCTGCTGTGTGCAGAGATCACATGCCATGAGAGGAACCAAGAAAAATTGAGAGGGAGATCCTAGGTTTTTTCAGCAACCAGCTCTCAAGGGAACTAACAGAGTAAGAACTCACTCACCCCAGAGGAAGAACATTAATCTATTCATGAGTAATCTGCCTCCATGATCCAAACACCTCCCATTAGGCCTCACTTCCAACAGTAGGGATAAAACTTCAACATGAAGTTTGGAGAGAACAAATATCCAAACCATTGCAGAGCTCATTCACACAGAAAGAATTCTCTGCCCCCTTTGACTTCTCTACAAATCTCTCACTCCTGTAGCTCCTCCAGAGCCTCACAAACACCAAAAATATACCCCTCCATACCCAGCCTATGCCAGCTTTCCTTTCTCTCTGCTCATTCTTTGCCTTCTAGCTCTCTATTATGAAGATAAACTGAAGCCTTAAAATTTAGCTAAGTCTTTTTCTCTTTCTCTCTATTTTTTTTTTTTTTTTGAGACAGAGTTTCACTCTTGTTGCCCAGGCTGGAGTGCAATGGCGCCATCTCAGCTCCTCACAACCTCCACCTCCCGAGTCCAAGCAATTCTCCTGCCTCAGGCTCCCAAGTAGCTTGGATTATAGGCATGCGTACTACCACACCCGGCTAATTTTGTATTTTTAGTAGAGACAGGGTTTCTCCAGGTTGGTCAGACTGGTCTCCAACTTCTGACCTCAGGTGATCTGCCTGCCTCGGCCTCCCAAAGTGCTGGGATTACTGATGTGAGCAACCACACCCAGCCTCCTCTTATTTCCTAGGCTTTTTCCCCCTATGCATTTTCCAGATGTAAAGTTTTCCATCACAATAGATCCAGAAATAGGTCTGGAAAACATAGAATTTTACTCAGAAGACTGGAATAGGAATATAAAATGAATGAACAGAAAGGAAGAACTCACATTATTAAGTCATGGCACAGCACTCTCATCAGTAAGACACAAGCTACCCTCGTAGAATGTGATGTCAAATTTGGAGAACAGCCTAGCATAGCCATCACCATTTGTGTAGACCTGAAATGCTGAGGGCGCCCTTCTCAAAAGAACAGGGGTTAAGTGGATAAAAGAATGATCAATAACTCTGAAAAATTGACCATGGCATAGTGATGTGGCTGATACTGGACAAAATTTGAATTATTGATCATGTATAGCATATGCACATTTAAGGCATTAAATCCTCAGATACTGAAAGATTGTAAAAGGAATGAACAGGAATGTTGACCACAGGACTTACTGGTGACTATAGGTTAGGATGAGCCAGGAACAAAATCCCCCTATGCATTAATAAACTTAGTAAATTTACAGGGAATGTGGGAGATGCTTTTCACCCTTCCATCTAGCCGTTGAAGGGCTCATTATCTTTGTACACAAACAAGAGTAACATCAAAATTCATCTCCCGTAAAGTGACGATTGAAAGAAGTTGTCTTATCAATCAAGTACAAGCATTAACAAAATCACACTGGATTAACACGACAAAATGATTTCTTGCTCAGGCAAAGTTATCTGTGGATCTGCAATCTTGGAGAAAGGTGCCCTCCAAGGCAATGGGTCAGCCTCCCAGGCTGCTGTGAACCCTTCTCTTCTCCGACTCAACACGCATCCCTATGGCCACTAAGGGGAAAAGAGTACTGGAGAACTTCTGTGCTGGACATACCCCTTTTCCCCTGGAAAAGCCCTCACCAGGATTCTCCACCCTGCTCTTAGCTGCAGGAGGCTGATTTGTTTGGAATGCATAAATGAGCTGTCTTATCTTCTGGCTTCTCATTGGATTGGACCAATGCCATACACAAGGAGGAGATCCAAGGACAGAAACTGGGTGAGTTTAGGGTGTCATTCCTCTACTCACTTCCTGTGAAATCGCAGTGGCCTGGCTGCACCCCTCTATTGAGGACCAGCACTTGCTCGCATACTGTCTGCCTCTCTATCTCTTCCGCTCTCTGCATTCTTGTAAGTGCTCCCTTCCCTGGCCTTTTCAAGCTTAGGTGCTGTAATACCTCCCCAGAGTATACCACCATCCCTGCTACTTTCTTAAAACATAGCCCACACCTTGGCAAACTTAAAATCCAGCCTAGTCCCTTCAGTAAACTCTTCTGTTACCCAGATTTTAAATGATTTGCTCTGAAAGTGGCCCACATCGCTTCCACTTGAAATTATCGACCAGAATTAGTTACATTCCTTGCTTTACTGGGACTGGGAAGTTTAATCCTCTCAATTACCCAAGAGAAAGGAGAACTAGATACTGTTGAAAACTAGAAGTTTTCACTAGTTTGCGAGATCCAGCAATAGATGTAATGTAATTTACATGATAATTATAGAGAAACAGGTCACTTTGTCACTTCTGTCATTAGAAACAGCATATAACTCATCACAATCCTTTTTCAGTGTGCTTGCAAACAGTTGGAGCACTTCCAAAAGCAGTGATCAAATACAAAATTACCAAATTAATCCTCAAATTGGCAATCAAGTTGAGATAACTGTTTCCTCTCAGGTTAGAGAAGATTAACCATTAGCTCTTCAGAAGAATAAGCAGGGCAGTCACAGATTTCATGCAGTATTGATTGGATGCGTCCTCACATACAAATGCCATAGAGTAGCTCTCAGAGAGCTGTTACACAACTGTCTCAGGAAAGGCAGAGATACTATGTTATCCTTCAATACTTTGTATGATGACTGATTAAAACAACCAGACGTAGATGTAGTACTAGCTACTGACCATCCAGAAATGCCCAGGGCATGCAGAATGATTTCTAAGAAAAAATGGAGTCAGGAGCTCGATGCCCTTAGTCACATCTTTTAGTCCGGTTCCTAATATGTAAATGGAAGCAACTAGATCAAGGGCTGTTAATCTGTGATAAATGGCTCTATCTTACGAGATGTGCTAAAACATTACAAAATTGGAGATATATTTGCTTGTGTGATTTTCTAATGAAAAATATTCACAGGTTTCATAAGACCTACAAAAATATCCTATAACCCTCCCCCCACCCCCAACAAAAGAGGTTAGAATCGCAGGGCTAGATGATGTCACACACTTCTTCCAAATCCAACATTCAATAATCCTATGGTCACTTCTGGTCAATATATTGGTCTGATGAAAAGAACATACAATATGTTCTCATGAAACAGAAAAGAACATATAATATATTCTCATGAAATGGTGAAACTTTCCTAGTATAGAGACAGCATACAGGTAATGCTCAATAGAGGTATGTAAATCTGAATCTTTATCTTATTTTTCCTAATTTTTGAATATGTCATTTTTAAAAGGTCAGAGAAACATCTGTTATAAATGATTCTTTCTGTTTTCTTTTTGTTTGTTATTTGCTCAAAAATAAGGATTCCCTTATTTGCTATACATTTCATATTTCTTTTTTACTCCCAGTGACTCTATGTAAAATAAGAGGCTTATAAGAGTTTCCTCCAAATGAGATTACAGGACTATTCAACTTTGAAACAAGATCCTGAAATACCTATTTAAATGACTAGTAATTGTTTTGCACAAAATCTTCTCCAAAGAACAAACTTTAAAATGGTATTTAACAACTCTTAATGGACCAAATTTTCTAATTCAGTGTCCTAAGGTACCTAAACCACCTGCTCTCAGCTTCATTTGTCCAGTTGCTTTAATTGTCTAATTGTGCATTAAATACTTGGTAGCACAATGCAGATAAGTTTCTCCCAACTTTCATTAGCACATAGAAACCAATCTTTGAAGGCTTAGGATGTCAGAATACTGTAGTTGATAGTTTCCCATGGAAACAAAAGAAAAAGGAAAAGATTAAAATGACTCAAAAGCATGATCAATACCCCCAGGCACACATCAGAGATTGGAAATCTTTAAAATAAAGTTTTGCGTTAAGTTAGATACACTATACATTCTGGCATTTTCAAAGTGTATTTAGGGTGAGGCTGAATTCAACTCCAGGATTGAGGAGAGGTTGAATGTGCAGATTCTTAAGAGAACATGTGAGTATATGTCCTGGTATTCACTGTCCTGCCAGCCAGTGTTAGCTTTTGGCAATGGCAGAAAATAACTATGAGTCCTCTGTACTCCAGGGTCCATGTAGCTCTACCGAAAACTTGCTTCCTCTTTACATGCTCTTCTCTTTCCCCAACAATTAATTGGGGAAACTGTTGGGTATCCCTCTTTCCCCAACAATTACTTGAGTATTGGCGCTATCAGGTTGTCCAGCCTCCGGCCTCTCACATTGTTTTTATGCATGAACAGAGAATTTCCACTTAGGAATTCTTAGCAAAGATATCATTTATAAAATCTTGTCTAACATCGTCTTCCTCTAATTTCCATTTTAGATTTTAAAATTTTTTGATAAGACAAAAGATGAGTCAGATGGGTTAATTCCATAGTTGATGGTTCATTAGCCCAATTCTGCATACCCCCAAAAACTTTCAGACTAAAAAGAGTCCTAGAGATCCTGCCTCAGTTTGGGGATATAGCTTTGTTACCAGAAAGGAGTCCCAATCCAGACTCCAAGAGAGTGTTCTTGGATCTCGCAAAAGAAAGAATTCAGGGCGAGTTCATACAGTAAAGTGAAAGCAACTTTGTTATGAAAGTAAAGGAATAAAGAATGGCTACTCCATTGGCAGAGCAGCCCCCAGGGCTGCTGGTTTTCCATTTTTTTTTTTTTTTGTTATTTCTTGATTACAAATTAAACAAGGAGTGAATTATTCATGAGTTTTCCAGAAAGGGGTGAGCAATTCCCAGAATTGAGAGTTCCTCCCCATTTTAGACCAGGTAAGGTAACTTCTGGACATTGCCAAGGCATGTGTAAACTGTTATGGCACTGGTGGGAGTGTAGCAGTGAAGACAAGCAGAGGTGACTCTCATAGCCATCTTGGTTTTGGTGGGTTTTATCCAGTTTCTTTACTGCAACCTGTTTTATCAGCAATGTCTTTATGACCTGTTTTTTGTGTTCCTAGTTCATCCTGTGACTTAGAATGCCTAACCATCTGGGAATGCAGCCCAGTAGATCTCAGCTTTATTCTACCCAGTCCCTATTTAAAATGGAATTGCTCTGGTTCAAATGCCTCTGACAGTTTGGCCACATCTAAATGATGTCAGTTTGGAAGCTGGTACCCCAAGAGTCTACAGGAGGGATTGTTAGTAGTTCAAAGTGCCTGCTATAGTTCTTTCCATGAGATCTAAGAATAAAAGCTAAACTGCTGGCCTGTACCTTAGGTTGGAGCCTACAGGAAAGCATCAGAGTAAAACAAAAATTATCTGGAGATGATAAAGACTTATGGTTGTGGTCGATTTATTACCATAATTAATATCAGAATGCAGGAGGATACAATTCCCTGTTAGAGTATACAGCATAATTATTTCAGGAGGGTTTGATCAATGCCTCCCCAGGATAGGCAAATCCCCAGGATCTTCTTATAAGAAGTATACTTTCTGAAATACTTGTATTCATATTCATAACATTGTACCTCTACAAACTCAAGAGAAGGTTAAGCATCTCTTCCAATTCGACAACTTTTCCCATGTGACTCTTGCGATACTGTTGGGCTAATTTAAGAAATATATAGCACATAGAACAAAATTATTTTTTGTGTTTGTCTTTTTATACAGTAAAAAATAAATCTTTGTGATGGGCTGAGGGCCTTTGGGAAATCTCAAAGATATTTTTAGGTGTAAAAGATATCATAACATTTTTATTTTATTTTTTCTAAATATAGGCACTGATCTTCACAAGGCAAAGTCAACTGGGTTGTCAGGAGATTTGGGGCACTTGATTTTGATTAGATCATAAGTGCCTGAGAACCAACTGCATGGTGATCTATTTAACCAAAGTGACAAGAAAATATTTTGAAATAAACATAAAAGATAATATGCTCATAAAGAACCTTAGTTCTTCCACATGTGAGAAAATTTTGTCCTTTGGATTTTTCTTCAACAATCAAGGACATAATAAAGTCAACGTAAAGCACACACATAAAGTACAGAAAATGGTTCTGGTAGGCACACGTTCTCTGCTCCCTGGATAGATTTCACGGAAGGTGAAGAAGAATCTTTCATCCTTAAATGAAGGCATTAATCACCAAACCAAGGAAGTAAACCCATCAAAGATGAACCAACATCTAAGATTTTAATTTATTTTATGCCTTCTTTTCAGATTTAGTTATTAAAAACCAAGGCAAATAAAACTCATTTTCCAGGTCTCATATTTTACTAAGCTCTTTCATATTGTGGAACAAATTGACTTTTATATTAGGATAAAACTACTCTCCTTTTTCTCACAAAACAAAGGCACGTGCCAACTTGCATTCCTCTGTCATGACTTCTAGCATAGTCTCAACCACAGATATTGATTACATTTTCTCACCAAGATGAATATTTCCTATTCACAGAGAAAACTACAGGGTATATAATTAAGAAGTGTCATTCTGCAGCATTTTAGCAGAATAGCATAGCTCATGAGTACATTTAACACAGCTTTTTACAGTCACACCAATCCCTTTTACATGGTCTTAAAGTGGCAAAAATGGCATTTATTAACATGATACAGACTCTTCAGCATGTAGAAATATGAAACTTAAAATTATGGTTAGACATCAAGATTTCACTATTCTATATTACTCAGAAAATGTCTAGATATCCAAGAATTACCCATTAATTAGCTTAATTTAATATTAGTTCAAGACTTTAAATTATCTAAAGACCTTGGAAGTTATGTTTAAGCTAGCACACTTAAAAACATAATTACCATTGATATCAAAGTTTGTTAGAAAAATGATTCAATTTAGTTGAACACAAATTACTTTTCTCATTATCTTTAAAACTGTGTAGGAGTACTATTAGCTTATTTTATCTCAAAACCTATATAATTTTAGAAAGTTTAGTCTATTTTCCTCATGAGAAAAACAACCTGAGTAAAATAACATGTATGCATATATACAGTTAAACAGGAAAAACATATAGTTTTGAAGCCACAATTATTAAATAAATTGGTCTAATTTGCCAATGAGATATATTAATTATGTGAACCTAGATTCTTAAAAGCTTTTGATATAGCAGTTTGTATAAAAATAATTTTTAAAGTACAGCACATTTTTAAACGTCTAGCACTTTTAAAGTATTAGAAATTTGATTTTACTACTTTAAAGAAGCTCTAAGAGTATTTGATTTACTTAAGTATGTATTTATCTCTATAAGTAATCTGAACAAAGCTCTTTTAACTGAAGAACCATAACAATCTAATTTATTAATATCTCTGGAGATAGGGAGGAAAATCATACTAATCCAATGAGGGCTTATGCCCTTTTTCAATTCTGTATACACAAACACCCAGACATGAAAACACAGAGAGAATTTACAGCTTCAGTTCTACAGCAACTGCCCCAGGTCAAAATAAATAGAGACACATATGAACTCTGTGGTCCAGGTTTCAAAGAGCTGTTCTCCTTTCCAGAAATTTTTAAATGGTTGGAGCTCAAAATAGACAAACAAACAAAATCTAAAAGAACCCAACAAAGAGCTCTGTCTCTCACTCAACAGAGAAGAGACCATTATTGTCCACCTATAGAGGTCAACAAATTGTAGATAGTAGAACCAAATTTCCAATCCTTGCTGCCTCCAAGAGGGAATAAATTAGCGTCCGTGTGAGCAAGAAACAAACACAAAACACAAAATCAGGGAAAAGGAAGAAAATAAACAGAATATCAGCAAGGTTAAAATTTTACAGCCACTTGGAGCTTAGACTGAAAGCCAAGAAAGATACCCCAGGCTTCAGCAGCCCGTGAGGTGCACTTGTCCCATAACAACCTACCTTGTAAGCTAAGTCCTGTCATCTCTCTGGGACATCTAAACTAATAAAGAATAATTTTCAAATGGTAAAATTATGACTCTCATAGAAACATAAAATAAGCATGGGTGAAAGATTTTATTTTCCTTATCAATTTGTGAAAGAACTCTGATATTTAAGCATCTATGCCCAGAATATGCAGCTGGAATAGTGAACCATATAATTTTGCACAGCATCCTTAAGTCATAGCTATTGGTACTGTAGAAGTCAAAACAGATGGGGTGACTCCATTCTTTAATCCTGTTCACGAAACATTGTATCTGTCACGTGCTCTTTGTAACATCTAAGGTAATTACAAACATTTATTATTTAAAATTCGATTTGTATAATTGTCAAAATACATTCAAAATTTAGTCGGCTAAATTTGTTGAATGATCAAGCTGGACAACCATCATCAGTCTACTGTGGTAGCATGTCATTGTACCAGGACGCCGAAACCATGGGCTCAGTCTCTCCTACTGACACTGACCAGCTCTACACTAACCACTCTGGAAATCCAACAACTCATTGATAAAATGTAGAGGTCAAGATGCACGCTCTCTGAGGGCCTTTCCAGCTCCCAAGATCAATGCCAATGTTGTCAATGAAAGATCAGCAGGTCAGTGAATTATACCCAGGGTGCTTGTACAGTTTAAAACTTTCTGGCTTCCTCCCCAGATACATCAGATAGAATCTGGGTGGGATCCAGGAATCTGCATTTTAAATAATATCCACCTTATTCTTATACAAACTAAAGTTTGAAAATCATTAGCATACGGATGTTTTTCCCCGGACAAAAACGGGTTATGACTGAAAAAAAGTTATTGAGTTTTCCTGGTAAGTGGTTCACTATTCAGTGCCTTCAAGTAAAGGTGATCTACATTAAAAGTTGTTTTGAATTATGTTTGAAAAGGAACCAAGTTGTCACTATTTTTAAAGTGGTGGTTTATTATGGTACATGGTTCATTAGACCAATGATAAGACATTGAGTATACACTTAGTTCACCAGGGAACAGCTGTGAACCAATGTGCAGTTTCTTTTACCCATTTCTCTTGCTTTTCACTTTCTTCTTATCAGTGGTTTAGAGAAAGCAAAGAAAACCAAAAGATCGATAAACTTGGTAAATCTTTCACTATGCTAACCAACAAAATGAGAGTCAAGATACAAATTACCAATATCAGAACTTAAAAAGGGGTCATAACTACCAGTCCTATGGTTATTAAATGGCTAATTTAAAAATACTATGAATAATATTTTACTCACAATTTGATAACTTGGTAAAATGGACCAATTCTCTGAAAAACACAAATAATCAAAATTCATATGAGAAGTAATTTGAAGAAGCCTGTATTATTTTTAAAAATTACATCAACAAATAATAAACTTACAAAACAGAAAAGGACCTGGCCCAGCTGGAATTACTGGTGAATTCTACTAAACATTTAAGGAAGAAGTAAAGCCAATTCCTTACAATGCCTTCCAGAAGATAGAAGTAGAGCAAACACTTCCTAACTTGATGTGAGTCCAGCACTGCCCTCTTATCAAAACCATACAAAGATGTTATAAGAAAGGAAATCTATACACCAATATTTATCATGTACACAGACTTAAAAACCCTCAACAAAATATTAGCAAATAAAACACAATGAAGTGTAAGAAGAATTATATACAACACCTAA
Source organism: Cacajao melanocephalus (assembly GCA_963573385.1). Lineage (NCBI taxonomy): Eukaryota > Metazoa > Chordata > Mammalia > Primates > Pitheciidae > Cacajao > Cacajao melanocephalus. The sequence goes on along the minus strand of CAUYLG010041923.1, from coordinate 51,146 downwards.
GTAGGAAATATGACAGGTACTCAAAGCATTTCAACATTCAAACATCAAACATTGTGGTCCACTATGTCAACAGGCTAAATAAGAAAAATCATAAAATCATGTCAGTTGATATAGAAAAACCATTTGACAGGATCTAACACCCGGTCATGATGAAAATCCTCAATGCATAAAAAAGAGAGGAGCTTTCTCAACTTGATTTAAAGACATCCCAAGATGTCAGTAGGTAACATCGTACTTAAGTCGTGAAAGATAATTGCTTTTATCTTATAAATGGTTGTTCTTTCATTGTGGGAAAATGTTCACCCAAATAAACAGGGCCATTCTGAGACGGTTGTGGCCAAATTAAGGAGAAAATACATCTTCCTCTGAGAATTAATGAGCCTCTGTAAGGAATAGAAAAACATATTTTTTTTACTTTGTCTTTCTCATTTTTTATTTTGTTGGAGCTGAACAGGAGGGATGCTAGCTAAGAATTAAAGGGCAAATGGCCTAATTAGAGGAGACCATCTTGACAGTTATACTTCAAGCCTCAGAAAAAACAAAACAAAACTGTAAAGTTAGATGAAGGAAAATGGAGATTTATGCTTGCTCTCCACCAATAGTAAAATCAAAGACTAAAATCTCAGCTCCACTTGAAAACTCCAGAAGGAGAGAAGAAATTGCATTAATGCCTTTTGCAAAAATATTTTGATATTTTTTTCTTGCCTATGCATTCCACTTAAACGAAGCCACTTGTCATTTTTCTAAACTTCACCAGCCCCACCTTGAAATGTTTCTATCTAGGCTTTTAATGCCTTTGCTCAGTTATCCAGCAGGCTATGATCTTCTGTATCTACTTTCTGACGATTCACAAATAGTATGAGGATGCCAGGGTTGTAAGAGTCGTTACTTCTCCATTACTACATAGCTCTGTAATTATGACGATAAAACCTGGTCTAAATCCTCAGACCACATCTTAGCCTGACTCCAGCCAGTTTCATTTCTGAAGCTTACTGTACTTGGCTTTCTGTGTAGCTCCACTGCAAAATTTTCCAAAACTTTGAAATATGCAAAATTCCCAAATCCCAGGGCTCCTCAGGAGAGATGCAGCAGTGGAAGCTGAGATGACTGCCTTTAGGCTGGTTCATGGCGTTCCCACGAGCCTTGCGCCACCCACCATCACTTCCCTGTCACTTCAAAGCCCTCAACAAGCCAAAAGGGCTCACCAAGCAACCACCTCCTCCTCTTTATTACAAGAACCTGGAAACCTTTTCTCCAGCCTCACACTGGTAATCATAAAAGAATATGCTGTCTAAAGTCTTTCTCATTTTACCAAGGAGATGGAAGCCTCTAGGGGTGGATCATTAGCCTATCCTGCAGGCTTTTTACTGTTCCACCTCCACATACAACTGCCCCTAAAATAAAAGAATCTTATGTAGCAAAATATCTGCTCAAAGGAATTTCTGCAAATAAAGGCACACAACTGGATATTGTGCCTTTTATATTTTTGGGGAGAGTCAAGGGACCCCAGTCTTGGATTATTAAAATTACTAAACCTGGTTTATATCATCAAGTTCAAAGGGGGAAGAAAGGATTAAGTTTCACAGCATTCCACACTGAAATATGTCACTGGTAATGCAGCTTTCCCAACCACTACAAAGATGCCACGTGGGTTACTATGTGGAGAAGTGTTTGGGGACCGCCGCAATGTAGACCTGGTAAGTTGTACTGGGAACTTTCGCTTTTTCAAAATGGGTTTCTGTGTGAAAATCTGCAATGATCTGAATCTTTTCCCTTCATTCTTGTTGTTTAAAAGATAACACAAAAGCTACTAAGAAATCTAGGCTTGACACCTGCTAGCTAGAATTCGAAAAGGAAAGAGTGGTAAAGTTCACACCACTTGAGAAGAGGATCTCTTTCAGAAATAGCTTTGTGGCAATGGAGAGCAATGTGCAATTTGTAAGAGTTCCTTGTCTCTAAACTTATTAAGAAATGATTCCACTGGGATGAGAAGCTTTGCCTAAATTGGGAACATTCTCTTTGGAGAATTCCTATCAAAAAGAAAGGAAAAAGCATGTCCCATTGCCATTTCTCAATAGAATTCTTTTCTACAAACACACACCAAGATAACATACATAAGACTTCAAGAAGACCATTCAGAGAAAGAAAATATATACAAAATTGCAAAAACAGAAGATAATTACTGAAAGGGCAAGCATAAATTAACTTTTTGCTTTTCCTAAAATAACATCTATATTGAAACATTGTTTAAGCTTAACCTTTGGAGAATTGATTTTGAAGGATTTTTAATTAAACTGAAGAAGTAGAATCAAGAAATTTGAAAAAAGGGGGAGGATGTTAGAAATATTATGTTTGAGACGGCCGGACGCAGTGGCTCATACCTGTAATCCCAGCACTTTGGAAGGCCGAGGCAAGCAGATCACTTAAGGTCAGAAGTTCGAGATCAGTCTGGCCAACATGGTGAAATCTCATCTCTACTAAAGAATATAGAAATTAGCCAGGTGTGGTGGTGGGCAGCTGTAATCCCAGCTACTTAGGAGGCTGAGGCAGGAGAATTGCTTGAACTTGGGAGAGGGAGGTTGTAGTGAGCTGAGATTGCATCACTGCACTCCAGCTTGGGTGACAGAGTGAGACTCTGTCTCAAAAAAAAAAAAAAAAAAAAAGAAAGGAAAAAAGAAAAAAGAAAAGGGAAAAAGAGAAATTATGTATGAAAGAAAACAGGAATGCTAGAATTTGTTCTATGACTCCATTAATGGGAGCAAAAACCTAGCAAGGGAAACACACCACATGAAGTTACTGTCTGTAAATGAACCAGATGTGCAGCAACATCTGAAAATCTGCTCTGCCGTGGGGCACTGTAGCAAGAAACGCAAAAACGAGAATCGGGAGAACAAAGGAACAAGGGAGTAGAGCCAAGTGCCATAAGCCGTGATCCAACCAAGAATTAAAGATATCAAAACCCTGTGATGGGGCCTTAGACTCTTGCAGGAACAAAGAAGTGGGAAATAAACGTAAAACAGACAATTTTCAAATAAATTGCTGTGTGCTCCTCACCAATCCAAAAGAGCATCATTTAGCTAGAAAAACAATATGGAAAATAAAAGTTAATGTTGGTGGAAATTCAGAAAGGAAAATGATGCAAAAATCTAATTACTTCCCAATTTAGGGAGGACAGAGGAGAAGACACAAAAGACTGAAGTGAAAATTGAAGTGACCTCCTACACCTTTATCTTTCCTCGATTTCAATAGGATTGCTATTTAAAAATAAATTAAAAGGTTGTGTGTTTAACAGTCAGACTACAGAAAGACAGGTGGTTTTTGGAGCAGAGAGATTATTTGAAATCTATAGGAGACAAACCTGTGTCTTAAAAAATAAAATGCAAAATTTGCAATTGTTTTTCCCTAATTCTGGGAAGAATTATATCACTTCTGCCTCTGAAATTTTCAAGAAGTATATCAATGTGGCACTTACTTTCCTGCCACCCTATGTGACTTTGGGTGGTGTCCAACATATGTTTGACACTCAGTGTTTTATAGAAACTTCTAAGAGCACTTTTAAATGTTAGCGTTTTTAATATTTAAGTATCTTGGCAGTATTGAGTCTTTCAATATTAAAATAATTTCCGGCTAGCATTTTTGAGCAGCTCCCAACATCTTATTAAATACCTATAGAAACCAGCTATAAGACTGAAATTCATATTTTCAACAAACTAAGACTCACAGTTGGTCAGTTTACAGCTTGGATCTAGGAGGAATTTCCACCAGAAAATGACAAATCTGGGAAGAATTAGAATGTGTTCACTAAACAAGTGGGTCCCTTACACACAGAAGCATATATGCAAACACTGTCACCTGTAAAGACAGGGAAACATCAGCTCATTTACACTCTGTCCTCTAGCAGAGAAGCATTTTGGATGGAAAACAATGTCTCCAGATATATCAAACAAAAGGACATGGCACAGGATCCAGCAATTTCAATTCCAGAAGCCATGTCTAAAGAAAGAGCCAGACAGGCTGACCAAGGTTTACGTATAAAGTTGTTTATGGCACCTGTTTAAAACCAAATGAAGAAACTGGCAACCACTTGAACCACCGCTAGCAAAGGAAGAGTTAAACAAATCATCACATAGCCAAAGAGATTACTTAATAAACTATGTTTGAAAAAAAAACATGAAAATACGCTCATAGTACTTCGTGATAAAAAGTATACAGTATAAATTTAGAATATAAAATGTATTCATAGTATGAACCCAATTATGTTAAAATCATACACACACACACACACACAAACACATACAACTAGAAAAAGCCTGGAATTCAATAAATAAATGAGTTAATACTGTTTTTCTCTGAGAGACAGAAACAAAATGACAACATTAAAATTTCTCTACACCGAGCAAATATCTCTTCTATAATAATAAAAATAGTACAAATATTGTTATTTAAATAAAAAATAAATGAAGTACTCATTGTGAGGCTTAGAACAACTTTGAACTTTTACTATCACTTATTCTTGTCTTAAAAAACACAAATTAATTGCGTATTCCTGAATCTCAGATAATAACACATGCTCCCTGGTTTGGGTTGGGATTAAGTGAAAGACAAATTAAAATAATATATTTTAAGTGCCAAGTACAACTCTAGCACAAATTAGGTATGAATAAATGCTGGTCAAATCTGCATACATACATTGGAGGTAGGCAGTGATCTGTCCAAAAAAAAATAAAAATCCACAAAACTTCATTCCAGATGAGCAATTCAATGGCTGCTTCTCCACAGGCATGGGAAGCTCACTCCCACACTGCTGATCTTTAGTGCCCGCCACCATCTGGAAGATGCCTTCCGGTGCAGTTTGGGACTCTCCCCTTGATGGATACCAGATGGCACAGAAAGTCCTAAAGACATGCTTCATACTGGTGGCAGAAACACGAGCAAGACACACAGAGATGAAAATAATGGAAGACCTAATGCAAGAATAAACGATCCAGTACCTAATTCTACAGCAAGTTCTCACATCAGTGCCCCTGGAATAAATTTAGAGCATATCGTTAAAACTCTGTTTTCATGTCCCACAAGGACATAGGCTAGATTACCCGAAGACAAAAGCATCAATGTGTCAAATGTGCATATAGGTGGCCTAAGGCAATGAGAAATGGGTTTTCATTTCATTTTATTAACATTTGATCTGAACTACATTTCTCCTTGTCTGGTGCTCTGTGATCATACTGGGCTGAGTTATTCACAGCCAGGATGCTAATTGGCCTTTCAGATTTATTCTTCATTGTCTCCAAATAAAATAATTAAATTGTATGCAGGAAGACAGCACAAAGCCAAAGATCTTGTAATGCATTTTTAAAAGTAAATCATTATCATCCATGCAGAAAAACAATATAATGGAATATTTAAATTTTGCCAGTGAAAACCTCCAACAAACCTAGCTAATCCTGAATACGTAGGTGTTTAATATTTTTAATGCAGAAAGATGTTAAATGTTTACAAATGCTTACTTTACATTCAAAATCAGTTTCTACGTGGAGCCAAAACATGTAGGAAAGAGAGGTCTGGAATATTTTTAACAATTTGAAGCTGGCTAAGGATGGAGACTGAAACAGACTTCAGGCCCTTTTTAGAGAAACAAAACAGAAATGCTGGAAGAAGGTAGGAGGCAGAGCGATCAATACAGAACGGTGGGGAAGTCAGATCTTCTACAGGCTTTCCTGCCTGGGGCAGTTGAGTACCCCAAAGGATCCCAGAAGTCACCTGGGTGGGATGGGTCTCGAAACCACCGATAAGGCAATGATCATGGATCGGTATCTATCCTTTTGTTGTCCCCAGCACACATCTGTCAACTGAATACAGAGTAAGGGAGGTGTTCCGAATGTGGGCCAGACTGTACAGTGCGGTGGTTGGTGTCATTGTCTGTGTAGGACTGGGTTTCCATTCCTGGGAAACACTGCACAGTGGAGGACTGACTCAGATCAATGGCCAGCCTCTGAACTACAGGGCTGTAGCAGAGGTTAAAGCATACAGAGAGAGAGGGAGGGTGACTCAGTCACGAACCTGTCACAGCCAGGAGCTCACAGAACCTTCTCTTGGTCTCCTCCACCTCCCTGGCTGCTCCTCACCTTCTCTCATTGATCACGGATGCTCGCATGCCTCAGGCTCCATCCTATGCCCTCTTCTCTTCCACACACACACTCTTCCTTCATGAGTCTAAACACCACCTACACATGAACAGAGCCCAAATCCACCTCTCCAGCCACGGTCTCTCCAGAGCTTCAGGGAGTGCATCCAACTGCCTACCCAATGTATCCACTGACATTTCTGGAAGACATCTATAATTTAACACAAAGCCTGTCATTTCCTCCTCCAAATTTGCTCATCATTCTTCCCATCTTGGCAAATGGCACCCCTACCCCCATGCATCACCAGGCCCCAGATCTGGGAGGCATCCTTCATTTTTCTCTCTCTACCTTGGTGGTCACATGCAAACCATATCCTGGCCCCACTCACTCTTTGCCAGCTCTCCTTCCTCCTGCCTTATGTAAGCTGTCCAGAGCTCTTGCTCACATGATGGGCCTCAAAGCTGGACCCACACTGCCTGCTCTTGGATCCTGGCTCTGCCACTTACTGAATCAAATCTATGTCTCAGTTTTCTTATCAGTAAAACAGCGAAAGTAATATTACCAATCTCATAGGGTTGTTGAAGGACTTCATCAAAGTAAGGCTAACACCCAGCAAGCACTGTCTCACCAGGTCTTGATCCTCAGCAGGCCTCCGTTTCCTATGTGACAGCCAGGGTCATCTAGTAAAAGCCAGGTCAGGCCGGGTGCAGTGGCTCACGCCTATAATCCCAGCACTTTGGAAGGCCAAGGCAGGTGGATCACTTAAGGCCCAGAATTTGAGCCTGGCCAGCATAGTGAAACCCTATCTCTACTAAAAATACAAAAATTAGTCAGGTGTGGTGGCTCATGCCTGTAGTCCCAGGTACTTGGGAGGATAAGACAGGAGAATCGCTTGAACCCAGGAGGCAGAGGTTGCAGAGAGCCAAGATCATGCTGCTGTACTCCAGCCTGGGTGACAGAGCAAGACTCCGTCTCAAAAAGCAAAGAAAAAAAAGCCAGATGACATCATTCCCCCACTCAGAACTCTGTATCGGATCCACTTTTTAATTTGAATGGAGCGCATACTCCTTTCTGGGGACCACAGACACGATCTCCTGTCCCCTCCCTAACTGCATCTGCTCTCAGGAGCCCCCTCATCCATTACCCATCCAGCACGCCATCTATCCATCCTATGTTCCCCACACGTGGCAACACATCCCTCCCTGGAGCCCGTGCACACTCTCTGTCTGGACTGTCCTATCTGAAGTGTGCACATGGCTGGCTTCTTCAGGTCTCAGCCCAGATTTGCCAGCTAAAAGACACCTGCCTTGGTTCCCAGTCACTCTCTCACATATTTGCTCTGTTTCATTGTATTCATGAAACCCCTCATTTCCTTCTCTCCTCCCTAAAGCCTCTCAGTTTTGAATCTCATGTCATCAAATTGTATCACCCACTAAGCTTAATGAAGCTGTCAACTCATCCTCAACATGTCTAGCAAGTTTAATTTCCTAGGTCAGCATTACTCTCCTGTGATCACGCCTATTCTATGCTTGGTCACCCCGGGGCCTCTTGGTTTCTTAAACATTTCTCCTCCACCAGTGTCAGCCACCACATCTTTCCTTGCTGACCTCTCTCCCCTCCTTACCCAACTCCCATTCCTGAGCAGGCATTATCGTTTTCTTTGGCCAATGCCCTCAAAAGTCCTGGCACTCATATTTTGTCACACTTGCTTGGTAAAACAGTTACCCTGAAATCCAGCTGTCTACCAACTGAATGTAGTAAAGAAAAAATGTTAACTGCCTCTTTAAAAAAAAAAAACAAAACTATTTTTTTATCTTTTATTATTGTACTTTAAGTTTTGGGGTACATGTGCAGATCTTGCAGGATTGTTGCATAGGTCCACACATGCCATGGTGGTTTGTGCTTCCATCCCCCCGTCACCTACATCAGGCATTTATCTCAATGTTATCCCTCCCCAATCTCCCTACCCCCCACTGTCCTTCCCCCAGCCCCTCATCCCCCAACAGACCCTAGTGTGTGATGTTCCTCTCCCTGTGCCCATGTGTTCTCATTGTTCAATATCTGCCTATGAGTGAGAACATATGGTGTCCGGTTTTCTGCTCTTGTGTCAGTTTGCTGAGAATTATGGCTTCCAGATTCATCCATGTCCCTACAAAGGACATGAACTCATTATTTTTTATGACTTCATAGTATTCCATGGTGTATACGTGCCACGTGTTCTTTGTCCAGTCTATCATTGATGGGCATTTGGGTTAGTTCCAGGCATTTGCTATTGTAAACAGTGATGCAGTGAACATATATGTTCATGTGCCTTTATAATAGAATGATTTATAATCCTTTGGGTATATACCCAGTAATGGGATTGCTAGATCAAATGGAATTTCTATTTCTAGATCCTTGAGGAATCACCACACTGTCTTCCACAATGGTTGAATTAATTTACACTCCCACCAACAGTGTAAACGTGTTCCTATTTCTACACATCCTCTCCAGAATCTGTTGTCTCCAGATTTTTTAATGGTCACCATTCTAACTGGTTTTGATATGCATTTCTCTAATGACCAGTGATGACAACCATTTTTTTCATATGTTTGTTAGCCTCATAAATGCCTTCTTTTGAAAAGTGTCTGTTCATATCCTTTGCCCCCTTTTAAATGGGTTTGTTTGCTTTTTTTCTTGTAAATCTGTTTTAGTTCTTTGTAGATTCTGGATATTAGCCCTTTGTCAGATGTGTAGATTGCAAACATTTTTTCCCATTCTCTTGGTTGCCAGTTCACTCTAATGATTGTTTCTTTTACTGTGCAGAAACTCTTAACACTATCACAACTCTATGCACATAAACCAGTAAATCTGGAAGAAACTGATAAATTCCCAGACACTTACACCCTCCCAAGACTAAACCAGGCAGAAGTTGAATGCCTGACTAGACCAGTAACAAGGTCTGAAGTTGAGGCAGCAATTAATAGCCTACCAACCAAAAAAAGTCCAGGTCCAGATGGGTTCACAGCCAAATTCTACAAGACATACAAAGAGGAGCTGATACTATTCCTTCTGAAACTATTCCAAACAATACAAAAAGAGGGAATACTCCCTAACTCATTTTATGAGACCAATATCATCCTGATACCAAAACCTGGCAAAAAAAAACTATTTTTATGGGTACCTGCCTACCCCATGGGTATATACATTTATGGGGTACATAAGATATTTTAACATAGGCATACAATGCATAATAAGCACATCAAAGGAAACAGGGTATCCATCAATTCAAACATTATCTTTTCTTTGTATTACAAACAATCCAATTTTCTTTTGGTTATTTTAAAACATCCAATAAATTATTGTTGACTGTAGTCACTCTGTTCTATTATCAAATGCTAGATCTTATTCATTGTAATTATATTTTTGTACCCATTAACCAGCCCCATTAACCCTTCCCCCTCCCCCTGCCCCCATCACTACCCTTCCCAGTCTCTGGTAACCATAATTCTACTCTCTATTTCCATGACTTCAGTTGTTTTCATTTTTATCTGCCATGAATAAGTGAGAACTTGTCTCTCTGTGCCTGGTTTATTTCACTTAACATAATGACCTCTAGTTCCATCCATGTTATTGCAAATGACAGGATCTCATTCTTTTTTATGGCTGAATAGTACACCATTGCACATATGGACTATTACTCTGTTTTTTATCCATTAATCTGTTGATGGAAACAGGTTGCTTCCAGATCTTAGCTATTGTGAATAGTGCTGCAATAAACATGGAAGTGCAGGTCTCTCTTTTATATACTGAGTTCTTTTCTTTGGGGTATATACCTAACAGTGGGATTGCTCAATCATATAAAGGTTCTATTTATAGTTTAATGAAGAACCTCCAAACTGTTCTCCAAAATGGCTATACTAATTTACATTCCCACTAGCAATGTATGAGGGTTCCTTTTCTCCACATCTTTGCCAGCATTTGTTATTTCCTGTCTAACTGGAGTAAGATATTATTTCATTGTAGCTTTGATTTGCATTTCTCTGATCAGTGATGTTGACCCCCTTTTCATACACCTGTTTGCCATTTGCATGTCTTCTTTTGAGAAATGTCTATTCAGATATTTTGCCCATTTTTAAACTAGATTACTAGATTTTTTTCATATAGAGTTGTTTGAGCTCCTTGTATATTCTGATTACTAATCCCCTGTCATATGGATAGTTTGCAAATATTTTTCTCCCATTCTATGGGTTATCTCTTCAGTTTCTTGATTGTGCTTTTGTCTGTGCAGAAGCTTTTTAACTTGATGGATTCCCTTTGTCCATTTTTACTTTGGTTGCCTGTGGCTGTGGGATATTATCAAGAAATCTATGCCCCAACTCCAATGTCCTGGAGACTTTCTCCAGTGGTTTTTTTTATTTTTTAGTAGTTTCATAGTTTGAGTGTTAAATTTAAGTTTTTAATCCATTTTATTTTGATTTTTATATGGCAAGATAGGGTCTAGTTTTGTTCTTCTGCATATGGATATCCAGTTTTCCCAGCACATTTATTGAAGAAATTATCCTTTCGCCAATGTATGTGCTTGACACCTTTGTCAAAAATGAAGTCACTGTAAAGGTATGGGTTTGTTTCTGGGTTCTCTATTCTGTTTAATTGGTCTATGTGCCTGTTTTTATGCCAGTAACATCCTCCTTTGGTTACTGTAATTCTGTAATATAAGTTGAAATCAGGTAAAGTGATTTTTTCACTTTTGCTGTTTTTGCTCGGGATAACTGGCTATTCTGGGTCTTTTGTGGTTCCATATACATTTTAAGATTTTTTTTCTCTATTTTCCTGAGAAACGTCATTGGTATTTTGTTAAGGATGGCATTGAATCTGTAGATTGCTTTGGTTAGTGTGGGCATTTTAACAATATTGACTCTTCCAATCTGTGAATATGGAATATCTTTCCATTTTTGTGTGTCCCCTTCAGTTTCTTACATCAGTTATAGAAATCTTTTACTTATTTGATTACATTAATTCCTAGGTATTTAATTTCATTTGTAGCTATTATAAATGTGATGACTTTCTTGATTTCTTTTTTGGATTGTTCACTGTTGGCATATAGAAAAGGTACTGATTTTTGTGTGTTGATTTTGTTATGCTGCAACTTTACTGAATTTGTTTATCAGTTCTAATAGTTTTTTGGTGGACTTTTTAGGTTTTACCAAATATGATATTATAGCATCTGCAAACAAGGATAATTTGGCTTCTTCCTTTCCAGTTTGGTTGCCCTTTATTTCCTTTTCTTGTCTGATTGCTCTAGCTAGGACTCCTAGTACTATGTTGAATAACAGTGGTGAGAATGGGCATCCTTGTCATGTTACAGATCATAAAGGAAAAGCCTACAGCTTTTCCCATTCAGTGTGAAGCTAGCTGTGCATTTGTCATATATGGCTTTTATCGTGTTGAGATATGTTCTTCTACATCCAATTTTTGAGGGTATGTATCATGAAGGGATGTTTAATTTTATGAACTATTTTTTTGGCATCAGTTGAAACGATCACATGGTTTTTATTCTTCATTCTGTTGATATGATGTATCACACTGATTGATTTGTATATGTTAAACCATCCTTGCCTCCCTGGGATAAATCATCCTTGGTTATGTGAATGATCTTTTTAATGTGTTGTTGAATTTGGTTTCCTAATATTTTGCTAAGAGTTTTCCATCAATGTTCATTGGGGATGTTAACCTATAGGTTTGTTTTTCTGATGTGTCTTTATCTGGTTTAGTATCAAGGTAATGGTGGCCTCATAGAATGAGTTTGAAAGTATTCCTTCCTCCTCTATTTTTCGGAAAAGTCCGAGTAGGATTGGTATTAATTATTTAAATGTTTGCTAATGTTCTGCAGTAGAACCATCAGGTCCAGGACTTTTCTTTGCTGGGAGACTTTTTATTATGCCTCTTATCTTGTTATTTGTTATTAGTCAGTTTGGGTTTTGAATTTCTTCATGGTCCAATCTTAGTAGGTTTTATTTGTCCTGAAAGGTATCTATTTTTAGGTTTTCCCACTTACTGGCATATAGTTGCTCACAGTAGCCTCTAATGATCATTTGAATTTTTGAGGTATCAGTTGTAATGTCTCATTTTACATCTCTGATTTATTTGTGTCTTCTCTCTTTTTTTCTTCATCTGGCTAAAAGTTTGTCAATTTTGTTTATCTTTTCAAAAAAACAAATTTTCAGTTTATCTTTTTTATTGTTCTATTTATTTCAATTTCATTTATTTCTGCTCTGGTCTTTATTATTCCTTTTATTCTATTAATTTTGAGTTCAATTTGCCCTTACTTTTCTAATTAAGATGTGTCTCTAAGTTGTTTATTTGAAGTTTTTCTTCCTTTCTTATGTAGCCAATTACAGCTATAAATTTTCCTTCTTAGTATTGTTTTTGCTATATCCCATAGGTTTTGGTATGTTGTATTGCCATTTTGATTTGTTTCAAGACATTTTTAAATTTTCTTCTTAATTTCTTCATTAACACACTGGCCATTATGGAGCATATTGTTTAATTTCCATATGTTTGTATAATTTCCAAAATTTCTCTTGTTATTGATTTCTAGTGTTATGCCATTGTGGTCAGAGAAGATGCTGAATATTATTTCAATTTTTTAAATGTTGTATGACTTGTTTTGTGACCTGACATGTGGTCTATCCTTGAGAATGATTCCTGTGTTGAGGAAAAGGATGTGTATTCTGCAGCTGTTGGATAAAATGTTTGGTAAACGTCTACTAGGTTCATTTGGTCTATAATGCAGATTAAGTCCAACGGTTCTTTGTTGATTTTGTCTGGAAGATCTGTCAAATGCTAAAAGACAGGTGTTGAAGCCTCCAGATATGATTGTACTGGGGACTCTCTCTTTAGCTCTAATAATATTTCTTTTATATAGCTGAGTGCTCCAGTGTTGGGTGCATATATATTTAAAATTGTTACATATGCTTATAAATTGACCTCTTTATTATTATATGATATACTTTGTCTTCTAACAGTTTTTGTTTTAACTTCTGTTTTGTCTAAGTATAGCTACCTCTGCTCTTTTTTGGTTTCCATTTGCATGGAATATCTTTTTTCATCCCTTTATTCCCAGTCTATGTTTATCTTTATAGACAAAGTGTTTTCCTTGTAGACAATAGATCATTGGATATTGTGTTTTCATGCATTCAGCTACTCTGTGTGTTTTGATTGGAGTTTAGTCCATTTACATTTATTGTTATTATTGATAAGTAAAAATATACTTATGCCACTTTGTTATTTGTTTTCTGGTTGTCTTGTGGTCTTCTCTTCCTTCTTTCCTTCCTTCTTTTTTTTAGCTAAGCTGATTTTATCTGGTGCTATGATTTAATTTCTTGATTTTCACTTTTTTTGTCTATCTGTCATATGTTTTTTGATTTGAGGTTACCATGAGACTTGCAAATAGTATCTTAGAACCAATTCTTTTAAGCTAATAGCAATACTGCATAAACAAACAAGCAAACAATCAAAAAGTAATACAAACTCTACACCTTAACTTCATCCCCTCTCTTTTTAAATTTTTTTGTTTCTATTTATGCTTATTGTACATAATGCCTATTTCCTGAAAACTGTTTGTAGCAATTTATTTTGATTGGTTTATAGTTGAGATATGAGTAGTTTACACACCACAATTATACTGTTATAATATTCTGTGTTTTACTGTGTATTTACTATTACCAGTGAGTTTTGTACCTTCAAATGATTTCTTATTGCTCGTTAACATTCTTTTCTTTCAGACTAAAAATCTCCCTTTAGCATTTCTCACAGGACAAGTCTGGTGTTGACGAATTCTCTCAGCTTTTATTTGTCTAGGAAGTCTTTCTTTCTCTTTCATGATTGAAGAATAGTTTCACTGGATATACTATTCCAAGATATAAAATTTTTCCTTCAGCTTTTTAAATATGCCATGCCATTCTCTCCTGGCTTATATGACTTCCACCAGATAGTCTGCTGCCAAATGTATTCAAGTTCTATTAAATATTATTTGTTTAGTTTCTCCTGCTGCTTTAGAATTCTTTCTTTACCCTTTAATTTTGAGTGCTTGATAATTAAATATCTTCATGTAGTCTTCTTTGGGTTAAATATGTTTGATGTTCTAGAGCCTTCTTGTACTGGGATATTGTTATCTTTCTGTATATTTGCAAAGTTTTCTGCTATCCTTTCTATTATCCTTTTGAACAAACTTTCTACCCCTATCTCTTTCTCCACCTCCTCTTTAAGACCAATAACTCATAGATTTGCCCTTTGAGGCTATTTTCTAGATCTTGTAGGCATGCTGCATTCTTTCTTACTCTTGTTTCTTCTGTCTTCTCTGACAGTGTATTTTCAAATAGCCTGTCTTCAAACTCACTAATGATTTCTTCCATTTGATCAATTCTGCCATTAAGAGACTCATGCATTCTTTGGTATGTCAATTGAAATTTTCAACTCCAGAATTTCTGCTTGATTCTTTGTAATTATTTCAGTCTCTCTGTTAGGTTTATCCAGTGGAATTCTGAATTCCTCTGCTGTGTTATCTTCAATTTCATTGAGTTCCCACAAAACAGCTATTTTGAATTCTGTCTGAAAGATCACATAATCTGTTTCTCCATGATTATTCACTGATACCTTATTAAGGTCATTTAGTGAGGTCATGTTTTCCTGGAAGGTCTTGACATTTGTGGATGTTTGTCAATGTGTGGACATTGAAGAGTTTGGCATTTATTATAGTCCTGACAACCCGTACTTGTTTATACTCCTTGTTCTTGGGAAAGCTTTCCAGATATTTGAAGGGACTTGGGTGTTGCGATCTAAGCTTTTGGTCATGTAGCCATATCTGCATTAGGGAGCACCCCAAGCCTAATAATGTTGTGGCTCTTGCACACTCGTAGACGTGCCACTTTTGTGGTCCTGGATAAGATCCAGAATAATTCTGTGGATTACCAGGCGGAGACTCTTGTTCTTTTCCCTAACTTCCTCCAAACAAATAAACTCTCTGTGCTGAGCTGCCTGAAACTGGGAAAGGTGACACAAGCACCTCTGTGGCCACCACCATTGGGAGTGTGCTGGGTCAGACCCGAAGCCAGCGCAGTGCTGGGTCTCACCTATGACCAGTGTAACCACTGCCCAGCTACCGCCAATATTCACTCAAGGCCCTAGGGATCTATAATCAGCAGATGGCAAAGCAAGCTAGGCTTCTGTCCTTCCCTTCAGGGTGGCAAGGTCACCTTAGTCTCAGGCAGATCCAGAGATGCCATTCAGGAGCCAGGGCCTGGAGTCAGAAGCCTTAGGAATCTACCCAGTACCCTATTCTACCATGGCTGAGCTGGCACCCAAACCAAAAGACAAAGTCTTTCCCTCTCCTCTCCTCCCCTTTCTGCATGCAAAGGACTCTCCCTGTGGCCACCACCATCCCAGGGCTGTGGTGAATATTTCTTGGCTACTGCCAATGTTCATTCCAGGCCAAGAGCTCTTTAGTCAGCTTGTGGTGAATGCTGCCAGGCCTGGGACTTTTCCTTCAGGGCAGTGGGCTCCCCACTGGCCCAGGGTAGTCCAGAAATGCTGAGAGGAAAATTCTGGAAATGGGGACCCCAAAAACCTACATGGTACTCCATCCCACTGAGGCTGAGCTGGTACCTGAGGTGCAAGACAATGTCCCCTTTATTCTTTACTCTCCATTTTCAAGCAAAAGTAGTCCCTTCCATAGACATCATAGCTGGAAATGTGCTGAGTCACACCTGAAGCCAGCATGTCTCTGAGTCTTACCCAGGGCCCACAGTGAGTGCTGTCTGGGGGCTGCTGTTGATCATTCAGGGCTTAAGGGCTCTCTCTCTAGTTACAGGTAATGAATCCTGCCATGAAGCATTCTTCCCTTCAAGGCAGTTGGTTCCCTTTTGGCCCAGAGTATACCTAGACATTTTGCCATAAGCTAGGGCCTGGAATGGGGGCCTCAGGGCTCTGTTGGGTACCCTATCCTACTGTGGCTGAGCTGATAACCAAGTTGCAAGACAAAGTTCTCTCTACTCTTCCCTCCCCTCACCTCAAGAAAAAGAAAGTCTCCCCCAGAGCTTTGAGCCAAGCTGCCTGGAGTTGGGGTAGGGAGGGATGACACAAGCACTCCCTTAGCTGCCCCAACTGGTGTCTCCCTAGGTCACATGCTCCCCAAGTCCACTGACTCTGAGCCCAGAACAGCACCTGGACTTGCCAAGGATTTGCAGCTCTGGTTACCTAGACTGCCTTTCAGTTTTATTTAGAACCCCAGAACACTTCAGCCCATAGTGGCAACGCATGTTGGAACTCAGGTTGTGACCGCTGGGATGGGCGATTCTCCTCTGGCTAGGGCTGATCTCATTGTTCCCTCTGTGGACACAGGCTGAGTTCTGCGCAGTTTTGGTTTTCACTGTGACAGAGCAGCACTGTGTTCCAGTGAAAAGTCCTATAGTCACTGCACTTCCCTCCCACAAGTGCATGGATTCTCTCTCCGTGCCGTATGGTCAATGCCAGGGAATAGAAGAGGGATGGCGTCACCAATTCAAAACTCTTTTCTACCCTTTTCAGTGCCTCTTTCCATGACATGAAATTAAAATGAGGTAGTGTGATTGTTACGTGATTTTTGCTTTTTATGAAGGTGCTTTTTTGTGTAGATAGTCATCTCTATCCACAGTAATTAGGTGTTCCTGCAGGGAGGACAATCAGTGGAGGCTTCTATTCACCCATCTTGTCCTGCCTCCTCTCCTAATCACCTCTTAAATTCATAGTGAGGAGATTCAAGTGGGCCTTTAGTGAGATCAGGCACAACCACCACAGAGCCCTGTTTTACTCACTTTCCCATTCCTCCTGGATGACTATTTCACCTGACTTTCAGCTAGTGACTCGGCTTCTTCCTTGACATGGAAAGTGGAAGCAGGCAGAGGAAGATGGACAGACTCCCCGCACCATGTTTTCCTTCTTACAGTCGTCTATGTTGACACATTCTGCCTTCCATCTACAGGCATCCCTTGGAGATATTGCAGGTTCAGTTCCAGACCACCACAATAAAACAAATGTCCCAATAAAGTGAGTCATATGAATTTGCTGTTTTCCCAGTGCATATAAAAGTTATGTTTACACTGTAATATAGTCTATTAAGTGTGCAATAACATATATTTTTAAAATGTACATACAGTAATTAAAAATATTTTTTTGCTAAAAAATGCTAATGATCATCTGAGCCTTCAGCAAGTTATAATCTTTTTGCTGGTGGAGGGTCTTGCCTCTATGTTGATGGCTGCTGCCTGATCAGGAGGGTGGTTGCTGAAGGCTGGGCTGGTTGTGGAAATTTCTTAAAATGAGACAACAGTGAAGTCTGTTGCACTGATTGATTCTTTCTATTTTAATGTATTTATTTGAGATTAAAGTCTCGCTCTGTCACCCAGGCTGGAGTGCAATGGCACGATCTCGACTCACTGCAACCTTGCCTCCCAGGTTCAAGCAGTTCTCCTGCCTCAGCCTCCTGAGTAGCTAGGATTATAGGCAGGAGCCAACACGCCTGGCTAATTTTTATATTTTTAGTAAAAAAACCAGGTTTCACCATGTTGGCCAGGCTGGTCTCGAACTCCTGATCTTGTGATCTGCTCGCCTTGGCCACCCAAAGTGCTGAGATTACAGGCGTGAGACTCTTTCTTTCATGAAAGACTTCTCTGAAGTGTACAATACTGTTTGATAATACTTTATCACAGAACTTCCTTCAACATTGGAATCAGTCCTCTCAAACCCTACTACTGCTTTATCAAACAAGTTTATGTACTATTCTAAGTCTTTTGTGGTTGTTTCAATAATATTCACAGCATCTCCACCAGGAGTAGGTTCCATCTCAAGAGACTACTTTCTGTGCTCATTCGTAAGAAGCAGCTGCTCAACTGTTTGATCATGACATTGAAGCAATTCAGTCACATCTTCAGGCTCCACTTCAAGTTCCAGTTCTCCTATCATTTTCACCATATTTGCCATTACTTCCTTCACGGAAGCCTTGAATCCCTCAAAGAAGTTGATTTTGGAATCAACTTCAAAACTCCAGTTAATGTTGATACTTTAACCTCTTTCCACGAATCAGAAGTGTTCTTAATGACATCTAGATGGGTGAATCCTTTCCAGAAGGCTTCGGATTTGCTTTGCCCAGACCTATCATGGTAATCACTACGTACGGCAGCTAAAGCATTATGAAAAGAATTTCTGAAATAATAAGACTTGAAAGTCAAAATTACTCTTTGATCTGTGGGCTGCAGATTGATGCTATGTTAGCAGACATGAAAACAATTAATCTCCTTGCACATCTCCATCAGAGCTCTTGGGAGACCAGGTGCTTTGTCAGTGAGTAGTAATATTCTGAAAAAAGCTTTTTTTTCTAAACAATAGGTCTCAATGGTGGATTTAAAACATTCAATAAACCATGTTGTAAACAGATGTGCTGTCACCCAGGCTTTGGTGTTTCATTTATAGAGCACAGGCAGAGCAGATTTAGCATCATTGTTAAGGGTCGTAGGATTTCAAAATGGTAAATGAGCCCTGGCTTCAACTTAAAATTACCAGCTGCATTAGCCCCTAACAAGACAATCAATCTGTCTTCTGAAACTTTGATGCAGGAATTGACTTCTCTCTAGCTCGGAAAGTCCTAGACGGCATCGTCTTCCAATAGAAGCGTGTTTTGTCTACGTTGACAATGGGTTATTTAGTACAGTGACATTCATAAACTGTCTTGATAGTCTAGACAACTTACTGTACCTTCTATGCCAGCACTTGCTGCTTCACTTCGCACTTCTGCGTTATGGAGATGGCTTATTTCCTTAAGCCTCATGAATCAACCTCTTCTAGCTTCCAACTTTTCTTCTGTACTTTCCTCACCTCTCTCAGCAGAAAGTTAGGGCCGTGCCCTGGTTTAGGCTTTGGCTTAAGGGGCTATTGTTGCTGGTTTGATCTTCTATCCAGACCACTAAAACTTTCTGCATACCAGCAATAAGGCCCTTTTGCTTTCTTATCATTTATGTGTTCACTGGAGTGGCACTTTCAGTGTCCTCCAAGAAGTCTTCCTGTGCATTCACAACTTGGCTGTTTGGCACAAGAGGCTTAGCTTTCAGCCTATTTTGGCTTTCAACATGCCTTCCTGAGATGGTTTGGATGTTTTTTCCCTTGCAAATCTCATGTTGAAATGTGGTCTACAGTGTTGGAGATGGGACCTGGTGGGAGGTGTTTGGGCCGTGGTGGCATATCTTTCATGAATGGCTTGATGCTGTCCTCGCAGTAATGATTTCGTTCTCACTACAAGTTCACATGAGATCCAATTGTTTAACAGAGTCTGGGACCCCCTTCCTCTCTCTCTTGCTCCATCTCCTGCCATGTGCCATGCCTGCTCCTGCTTAGCCTTCCACCATGAGTGAAAGTTTCCTGAGACCTCACCAGAAGGGGAGTACATGCCAGCATCATGCATCCTATATGGCCTGCAAAACTGTGAACCAATTAAATCTTGTATTTATAAATTACTTAGTGTCAGGTACTCCTTTACAACAACAAAAACAGACTAACATACTTCCTCACTAAGCTTTACCATTTCTAGCTTTTGATTTACAGTGAGGCATGTGCAACTCTTCCTGTCACTTGAACACTTAGAGCTCATTGCAGAGCTATTAATTGGCCTATTCTCAATATGATTCTGTGTCATGTAATAGGGAGGCAAGAGGAAAGGAAGAGAGATGGGGGAACAGCGGGTCAGAGGAGAAATCAGAACACACACAATATTTGTTGATCAAATTTGACATCCTATATGCATACAGTTTGTGATGCTCCCAAACAATTATGATAGTAACATCGAAGATCACTCACTGATCACAGATCATCATCGTAACAGAGTAATAAGGAAAAAGTCTGAAACGTTGCAAGAGTTACCAAAATGTTACACAGAGACCTGAAGTGAGTATATATTGTTGGGAAACAAAGTAGATAGTCTTGCTGGATGCAAGGCTGCCTCAAATCCCCAATTAGTGAAGAATACATAACCTGCAAAGTACAGTAAAGAGAAGCACAATAAAATGGGATACGCCTGTACTTACCCTCAGCCAACTTCTGATGCACACTCAGGTTTAACAGTTTAACAAACACTGCTGGAGATGAACCCACTTTCCTACCAAAGGCTGACCTTTCTGTGTGCCATATTCCCTCTGACCTCTTCAAAGACATTGTCCAGCACGGCCCCCTTTCTCTCCTGCACCATCAGTTTTCCCCTTTTCTACAAGATTATTTCCTTTGACCATAGAAGACTGCTGTTAATGATCTCATCTCATGGAAAAGAACATCACCCCCTCCCACTCTGACAGTTACCTGACCTGCAGCTGTCTGCCTCTACACAGCAGTCCTCCTGGGAAGAGCTTTCTTAGCTGTACTCTTGTTTGCTGAACTCCTCTCCTGGAATTATTTCCTGGACCCATCTTCACCATGTTCCATCACCATCCCTCCACTACACTGAAAGGCTCCCTGTTACAACTATACAGGACTTTTGTGTCACAAAATCCTGAGATCAATTCTAAGATTCAGATCCCTTTGGTTAATTGGTCATCAGCTGCATTTGACAGAACTGGGACCCCCTACCCACTAATGCACATTGCTAATTCTGTAAGTGTCCTGGCTACTTCACTTGTCACTCCTTCTCCATCTCCATGCCTTTGTGCCTCAACGTTAAGAGCCAGGAGAAGGGGCTCTTTCTTCTTCCCTAATGGTTATACTCTTTTGGTCAATTCAACCAGTTTCATAGCTTCTATTCTATCTGTACCAGTCAAGATTCTCCAGAGAAACAGAATAGAATGTGTGTGTGTGTGTGTGTGTGTGTGTGTGCATGTGTTAGGTTATAGTACAGTTATCTAATCAAACACTAATCTAAGTATTTTTGTAAATGCGGTTAACATCTGTAATCTGTTAACTTCAAGTTAAAAAGAATACTCTCAACTATGTGAAGAATAGGCCTTATGCAAGTAGTTAAAGGCCTTAAGAGTGAAAACTGAGGTTTCCCAGAAAACAATGAATTCTGCTTCAACACTGCAGCATCAATTCCTTCCTGAGTTTCCAGTCTGCCAGCTTGCCTATATATTTCAAACTTGTCAGCCCCCACAATTGTATGAGCCAATTTCTTAAAGTAAATCTCTTAATGCATAATATATTTTATGTAGGATATATATCCTATGGCCTATCCAAGTTGACACATGAAACTAACCATCAAACGATCCATGTACCATGACTCCGATTCATATTTCCAGTCCAAATTGTTTTGTGTATCCACTTGCTCACTCAATATCTCCACCTGAGTAACAACACAATTTTTAAAGTTGAACTTTACCTGCAGACTTTTCTCTCTTGTTAGGTGAGAGAGATCAACTTGATCAACTTGATCCTTCCTGTCCTGCAGTCTGAAAATGTTAGAATCATCCTTGGCTCCTCTCATTCACACCCTGCATTCAAATCCTGCTGGCCCCAACATTTCACAGCCTCCACTGCTCCTACCTTTGTCCCCAGTACCATCGCTCACCTGGACTGCTGCAGAGGCCTCCAGAGCTGTTTCTGCCCTTGCCTGCTGGGGTCTGATTGCAACACAGCAACCCAAGTGACCCTCCTAATCTGTAACTGAGACAAGCCGTTTCTTCTCACTGGACCACACCACATCTCCACCTTGCACTGAGTTAAAGTCATGATCCTTGCCATGGCCAGTGATCTGTCCCCTTATCCTAACTGACTTAAATCCCCCACTCTGCTGTATGTGTAAACCACTCTGACAACACTGGCCTCCCTGTGTCCTGAAAGTCAACAAGACATATTCTGCTCCAGGGCTTGGACCCTGGAATGCTCCCTCTGCCTGGGATGCTCTTCTCCCAGTACCCACATGCTCACCCTCCCTCCTTCAAGGAAGCTGAATAATGCCCTTCTCAACAAGGCCCCCTGCATGTGCCATTTGAACCTGCAGCCTCTTCATCCAGCTTGCCTGACTATCCTCACCCTGCTCTGATTTGTCCTCGTGTTTGGAGCCTTCTCACCTTTACCCCTACTATTCCACTGATTCATTACATTTATCATCTGATCTTTCTTCTCCATTAAAATGGGGATAGATGTCTTTCCGTTTTTTTACACTGATAGAAGTAGATAGGATAGCACTTGGCTCGAGTGGGTCCTAAGTGAACATTTGTGGAATAAATGAGTCATTTGTGAAAGTATCTTCTTTGTGTGCTATTCCTTCTCACTCTGTGCATTACAGTGGAGGCTCCATGAAGACAAGGGCTTTCCTCTTTTACTCAGGCCCCTTCAGCAGTCGATGCACAGGGCAGGCCTGGCAAATATCTGTTGGGGGCCTGTGACTAATGAAGGTCTTTGGAGATGAAAGAGAAGCCAGTGCCTATAAGTTATAGAATCTCATGGTCCTCTTTTCCCAGGGTTCACTGTGCTGGGATTTGTAGGTTTCTGGAAGATTTTGAAGTGAGCATTCCACTTTTAAAGCCACAGTATCCAGTTTACTGATGATCTCTACTCTACCTTTTCCCCTTCAAAACCCGCTGCCCTTACGAAGCTGATTTCCCCTGGGTGGGCATCCTGATGGGCAGTGGGGAGGCCCCACCCACACAGTAAGCCCTGACTTGTTGGAACTGGTCTGAACATTTGTGCCTCAGGGGAAGTCAAAGCAAGACCCCCCCGCCACCCCAAGCCAGGCATCGTTTCAAACTCTGACTGTAGCTGCTGCACTGTTTCCAGCTGCAGAGACCTTGTCTTTCCATCACTGATGAGAGCATTAACCACAGGCTAAAAGCTGTGCATGTAAGAATTTCAACCTACCTCATCTATAGCTTAAAAACACTTTTAAAGATAATACGTTTTTTCTTTTCTTTCTAAAGGAACTAAATGTTGCCTTGTCCAGTGGAAAAAAAAATTCTACTTATAAAAAGCATTCTTTGGAGGAAAGAGGGAGTGATTCTTATCTGAAAACCAATGGGGCAAGGGGGCTAACATTTTACAAGCTGCAGTAAAACCCAGGAAGACCTCTCAGAATAAGGAAAGCTAGGGAGGACAGAAACACATGAGCTAGAGGGAGGTCAAAGTCCCGGCTTTTTAGTGGGTGTTGCTGAAGTTGACAAATAGCAGGCTTTTATGTGGTTTGCAGACGACGCTGTCCTTGCCTCCCCATGGCCGCAGAAGGGACCTGTCTCCTGTCTTCATCAAATCTCTGCAGCCCCATTGCCTTCTCCTTGCCTTACTCTATCGGCTTTTGAATACTTCATTAACTTTTAAATGCAGCCATTTAAATGCTTGTATAGCCTAGTTCCCCTTTACCTAAAAGAATCATTACAACATTGTGCCTCTCCTCATATACTTAATCATCTCACTTGGGCATCTGGAAAGATAATCTCAATGATTCTACCTAAACTCCTTCGCTATTAAGAAAGGCAGTAACATCAACAGGCTGAGTTGGCCCTTGAAATGGGAGAAGCTCCTGACAGCATCTGGTCAGCTTAACTGATGCAATTGCCAGGCTGGCCTGGAGGAGGCCCCATCTAGGGAGTCATCTTTGCAGAACCAGATGGTTTCAAGAATGTGTGCGTCTGTGTGGGGCCCTAGGAGCTGGGGTCCTACTTAAACACCTTTGGATTTGCCGGGACGTCCTTCCTTGAGTCTAAGCCCAATTCCTCAAGCCCATATCCTCTTCTTTTAATGACCACACTGTAAATTATTACATACAAATTTCATCCTGATTTCCTACAAAGAATCTTGTGCTTTTTTAATGGAATCAGAGTATTTCAATCTTTCTTTTCTCTTGGTTATTTCTAATGCTTTAGAATGTGAACACCCAAACTGCTTTTTATCATAACAGAAAAGCCAAAATGTTGTTTAAAATATATGTAGCCAAGACAAATCTTATTATACAGGCTTATATCTTGGAAGAACAGGTGCACAGTTAGTGGGTTGATGGGTGAAGCACTCATGACAGGGACTTGCTCAGCACTGTAGTGTCCAGAGGTCTTGAGGGTCCTGGTTCAGAGCCCAGTTTCCAGAGCCATGCTACCTAGATTCACATCGCAGCTGCGTCTCTTCCTAGGTCCTGTATGACCTTGGGCAAACGACTTCACCTCTCTGTGTTTGTTTTTCCACAGTAAAATAAGTATGGTAATGGCACCTAGGGCCTCAGGATGTGAAGTTTAAATAAGTTAATAAACTTAAAGAGCATAGGATGCCACTGACCATCGCATGCCATATAAAGGTTTACTATGAACATTAGCTCTTAATGTTCTATAATTGAATATAATTTTGATTTGGAATATCTAGCTAACCAGGCTAGCAGGAGTCTTACTTCTGGTTGCTGGGGGGCTCCTGTGGAAAGGAAAAATCCCCCAAATCCCCAGACTGGTACCAGGCCAAGGTCTGCCCACATAGGACACTACTGAGAGCCATTGGGCTCTCATACATCCAGGACTCACCCCAACTGCTGGGTCTCCCCAAGGTCCATGTGCCAGGACACACCTCTCAAGCACCTGCTCATGTGTGCTATCCCCAGCACCTGATATGAGGCCTGGGAGTGTGCCCAGCACACAGGCAGAGTGCATTCAATACAGGCAAAGGAGAAAGGAGAACCCACAGCCTGTGAAGACAGCACAGGGTGTCAACCTGCTGCATAAGAATCATGAAAAGATCTCATCCTCAAACCCCTAGCCTGTCCCTGGGGAGCAGATCAGAGTAAAAAGGTTCAGAGCCCACAACAGGAATGTATTGCCTCTCAGTCCTGGAAGCCAGAAGTCCAAAATCAAGGCATCAGCAGGGCCCCACTCCCTCTAAAGCTCCAGAGGAGGATCCTTCCTTCCTTGCATCTTCCCAGCACTGGTGGCTGCCAGCGATGCTTGGGTTTCCATGGCTTGTGGCAGCATTGCTCTAAGCCTCCCTGTGTGCCTCTGTCTCCACACGGCCATCTTCATGTGTGGACACTGTTCAGATCAGATCAGGGGCCCACCTGACTCTAGTATGACCTCATCTCAACTTAACTATATCTGCAGGAAAACTGTTTCTAAATCAGATCCCACTCTGAGATCCTGGGGGTTAGAACTTCAACATATCATTTTTGGGGAGACACAATTCCACCCAGAACAGTATTCCATGTTAGATTAAAGGGGCTATATATTTTTCAGCAAAAACAAAGGAATACATCTCTTTATGAAGACACAGACATATAATTTTACTGGAATGAAATCTTATCTCACATGCCCTTTCACCATGGCTACCACTCCTTCCAGCTCCCCACTCCCTTCTCTCCCCACAACCAGGTGAGTTCTGTTGCCATTTGCTGTGTGTGTCCTTCCATATGCTTCTATTTACTCAAATGAACTTGCATGCACCTATGTAGGCAGATACTCATTGTGTAAATGTGCATCTTCAGGGGAGGTTTTTGTCACTGTTTTATAAAAATAGAATCAATCATTTCAAGTGCCTTTTCTAAATTTTGCTTTTACCACACAATAACATCTGGTAGAAGTCCTGCCAACCCATCTTACGAGGCTCTAAAGTATTATCTTTAATGATTGTATTATGTATTCTGCAGTGTGGGCACCAGCCAAAAATTAACCGTAATTATCTTAAGGCACTTGAGGACAGGGCCTCTCTTTCTTTATCTTTTTGGAGATTTGATAGCTGTTCAATAAATATGAGCATCTTTGAATTGAAGCTGAAGCATTTTTCCAAAATCTCAACTCCAACTCCTATAGCACTGATGCAATTTGTGCAATCTTATTCCTTCTTGAGGACACTGACATTTTTGGGTCCCAGAAATGTCATGTTTAATATTCCCTATAAACCATCACATTTAGTTACCTTACCAGCCCAATGAGGTGAGAGTCTCCACCTAGAGCCAGGGAAGGAGGTTCAGAGACCTGGGCACACTGCTTAGTGGGCAGACTGAGGATTCAAACCCTAAACTAACAATCTCCCACACCCATCACTCTCCACCATATTAGGTTTCAAAAGTTACACATGATCTCATATGCCAGACTTGGCTCTGGAAATCTAGTTTTGGTTGTTCCCAAACCCACTCTCCAAGGTTACATAACCACTGAAAATATACAAAGTAATGAAGCAGAGCTAAAAAGTAAACAAAAAATGTTTAGCAATCCATGACCCCTGCTGCTCTGCAGAGAACTGTCCTGATTTTCCCTTGCCTATTTAAAATCAGTGACTTGACTTTGGACTCACATGTTACACATACATGATCTAGTTTCTAGAAGCAGAATAGAAACAGTAACTCATACATGACTGGGTAGAAGATCACTAGGAAAAGGTAAGGGAGGGGACAACCTGGGGTTCCAGGCCCTGAGTTGAGGGAGGACACCTATTAAGCTAGACGATGGCTAAGACTGTCATGTACGCTTGCCATCTCAGGAGTGTATTTCCTAGGAAAGATGTTTAGGAGCCTTTGACAAAGACCCATATGAAAGTTCCTTTGCAGCATATTTTTTCTCTAATTGCCTATGAATTCATGTGTGACTTTGACATAGATGCTGTAAACTCTGGTACACAAGGTAACCAAGTCTCATCACAGTATGGAAGGGATGTGAATTTCAAAGATGAGAAGTGGTCCCTAGAAGTTACTTTTCTTATCTTCCTGAAATAGCACGTACAGTAATGTGGTTCTCAACCTGGGCTATGTATTCTAACCACCTAGGAAGCTAAAAAGCTTAAAAGCGCTGACGTATGTGTTTCAATGAATTGATTTAATTAGCATAGGATGTAGCTGAACATCAGGATTCTATAAACTCTTCAAATGACTCGAATATGCAGCAGAAATTGAGATCTCTAAGAGATTAAGTGGAAAACATTAAAATTGCTAAAACTTAGAAGGGCTGTTGTGAAATAAGATAAAATTAAGGAGAAATAACTTCCTTTCTGAGCAACATGGCCTTCTATGAGCTGCATGCAAACTTGCTCTTCAGTCCCACTTTCCATCCTTTCCCACATTTTTTTTGCTGCAGCTGAAACATATTTTCTCTGCCTAAGCCACATTATTCTTCTCTTCTTATGCTTTGAATACTTTTCCCTCTCCAAGGAATCTTTCTTGAAATGAATCCTGCTCTTTCTTGGTGATTCCATCTAAGCAGTCTATTTGTATAGAACTTCAGTAGACTCACTGCTAGGCACTCAATTACCTGTTTTGGTCCAAGTTTCTCCACTTGACCTCAGTGAACACCAGAGAAACAGAGATACTGCCCCATGCATTTCTATCATCTAGCCAGGTGACTGGCACATCATAGACAGTCAACAAATGGCTGTGGGGTGAAGTCAGGAAGCAAAATAGCATTAGGAAGTATGTATCAGTTTCTCACCAATTGTAGTATTGAGAAATTTATTGTCTTGACAGGCATACACATGAAAGAGAAAATTTGCTTTGTAAATTATAGAACCTGAAAGCTTAAAAAGAAACATCAAGAAAAAGGTAAAATTGAACTAGTTCCATCTTATATGATGTTTAAAAATTTGTCTCCATTTTTTCTTTGTACTTATTATCAAAAACCAGGTATTGCAAAAGTATATTAGTAATCATATTCTTTTTCAGTATGATGGAAATACAAGTGGTCCTACAGAAGAACTCTTCCCTTTGGATGATTGAAATGCCCTGTAACACATGGCTGCAAATGTTTGCTGACCTCGCTAATCAATCCCCTGCAAGCTCACTAGCCAAATGACAGTGATACTTTGGAAATATCAGAACCTGGCAATTTATTTCTTGACTGTCTTCCCAGACAATTAAGGACCTGACATCTGTATGCTAAGCAACCCTGGGCTACTCCTCTACAGCAACTTTGTAAGAAACACTGTCAGAGCTCCTTAAAAACAATCAAGTCTGAAAAAGAGGACCCCAGAGAGTGTCTGCACTTGAGCGAATGTTGCCTAAGCAAGGGCAAACTTCTGCCATGTACAGCACATGTTTTTCAAGATGAAATTCTCATCCAGGGTTTCTGGTAATTGTGTGGCGCTTTGAATTAGGCTTTGCACAATGACAGCAATTTGACCAACAGCACCTGAGTGGCAGATGCTTCATGCACACTGTCAAGCTCAATGTGGCAAAATCCAGGCGATTTTGCAATGCTGGGTTCATGGTGAGCCTGCTGTGCTGTCAACAGCCACACAGAGTGAGGTCGCGGCAGAATCATGGAGTGGTCAGCATTCAGAGAGCTTGGATATCACCTGATTCAGCCTCTTCACAGTGCAGATAAATGGAGAGAGACCAGAGAGCTTAATGGTTTCTTGCTGAAGGATCACACAGATGGTTATATGTGTGTTCAATCCAAATTTGCAGGCTTAAACTCAAGTTCTCCTGCCTAATCTAAATTGGCCATTTGCACTGTCCAAACACACCAGTTGATATTCAGAACTTCCTTTGACTTTCCACCTCATAAGCAGCTTAAGGATGACTGACTGTATCGACTTGCGCAAGTCAAGTTGGGGCTGCACGCATGGTCTCTATCCATGGCTTCTGCTGTGCATGGTTAATACGGCTCAGAACCACCAGGTAATCCTTGATAGTATCTAGTTATTTTGCTGTCACTCACCAACTCTGGGCAATGCTTATCTCTGACCTAAAAACCCTTGAGAGCTAATGCCTAGAATTTAGAGTTTCCAACGGGTAAGTGAGAGTAGAAGCATTTTTATTAAGATCTTTTTCTCTTAAAAAAATAAAATAAAGGAGATAGAAAGCCACAAGGAAACAAAGAAACATAATTATGGTTCTATTTGTATTGCCTTTCATCTCAGAGAGAAATGCGGAATCTTATAGAGCATGTGGGTTGATTTCAGCTGAACAACAGTAAACTCATTAGAAGCTACAGGATGAGATATTTTCAAAAAGAATACAGAGTGGAGGTTGTAAGTGAAATATGAAAATGTTTCTATTTTAAAACTAGAATAAATTTTCTATGTAAATTTTCTTTATGACATAGAGACAAGATTAAGAGAAAAAGAAAAATAGAAGAATGGTCTCAAATGAATTATTCCCTTCCCATCACAAAACAAGGGCTATTCAAGGACAATGTATGCATTTATACACATGCCTACAAGAGGCCCTGAGCCTCCATTTTCTTATTTGTATCATGGTTTCATAAAGATAATACCTGTCTCCTACTTAACAACATTTAAAGCAAATACAACAAAAATGAGCTGGTAGACACCATTCCCACTCCTACACCTAGTAACACATCCAGTGTTTTAAAAGAATTACCATCCAAAGGAGGAAAGAGGGCATCAACCCAGGAACCTGGAAAAGGCATTTGATACGAAGCATCGAATCCTCCCAGCATTTGATACTAAGTAATGACTTCAAAAGCAAGGTGACCACAGGAAGCTTTAGAACTTCCCCTCCAAGAACAGTTTGACTTTTGCTTTAAACATGCTACAATTTATTCTTTATTTGAAGGATATACACACCAAGTCATTTTCTTCATTAAGTTGCCTTGACATGAGCAGATCGTTCAACAGATTTTCAAATCAAAATGCTTGAACAATGGGCACAAGTGATTTGGCACGTGAAATGGAATAGGATCTCCCCCCCTAAAAAACATGGAACTTCCACGTGGAGCCAATGACAGTGTCGCATAGATTCTAAGACATCACCAATTGTAAGACAGATTTTCATTTTTCAAATGACTGATAAAAAAATTTGTGAATTAAGGTATAGCAGGATGCCTCCATGACAACCTGTGCATCAGATGCATGAATCCATCACACCGGTCTCTCCTTACTTTAAATGTCTTTGTCCTGCTGTGGGGATCTGGCAATTTCTCCTGCCTTCCGCAATGTCAGTTGTTGTGTGCTAAGCAGTCCTTCTCCACATATCTCAGTAGTCATTCGTGTTCGCCTACTTCTTTTCTTAGCTTTGGATAAGTTATGCGGTGACAACAAACACCATCCACATCCCAGAGACTTAGAGCAACAAGTGTATTGCAGGTTGACTGTGCCTTTGCTTCACAAATCCTGGGGTCCAGAATGAAAGAACAGTGGCTACTGGGGACATGCCATCCTCATGGCAGAGGGCCAAGAGGAACCACAGAAGAGTGTGACGGCTCCTAAGGTCTCTGATCAGAAGAAACATACATTGTTCTGCTCAGGTTCTTTGCCAGCAAAGTCACATGGTCAGGCGCAACATTATCAGTACGTGAAGAATGCTCCTCTCACACACCATGCACAAAGGAGAGGCCGTGGAGGGAGGGATCCAGTACAGACGGACAGTGAATGTTTTGAAAAAATATTACAATCTACCATGAAGCTTTCAGTGATCACTTTGCAGGGAAATAGAGAATGTGGTTATTCTACCGAAGATCAGTATTTGCTCCTCTAATTTATACTCTGCTGCTCTGTTTTCATGCCTTTTTGTGTATTTAAAATTTTTAAATGCCAAAAATATGTAAATTTTGGAGATAATTTAAACATCAATTAAACTCAACCATGTAGATAGCAACAACATACTTGACTCAACTGAAGCCACATCAGTGTGAATGGGACTGAGTCTACCCATACACGGGCAATGCCACTGTGTCATGGCTGTTTCCTGTCAATAGCAATGCAGCTTACTTGCACGTGTTGAAATGTGAAAAAAAAAGTATCTTACAATTAAATACAATGTGTGTGTGTGTGTGTGTGTGTGTGGTGTAAAATGAGATGTTTTTTCCTTTTTTGAGACAGAGTCTTGCTCTGTCACCCAGGCTGGAGTTCAGTGGTATGAACTTGGCTCCTTGTAACCCCTGCCTCCCATGTTGAATGCGATTCTTCTGCCTCAGCCTCCTAAGTAGCTGGTATTACAGTTGCCCACTACCACGCCTGGCTAATTTTTTTTTTTTTTTGGTATTTTTAGTAGAGATGGGGTTTCGCCATGTTGGCCAGGCTGGTCTTAAACTCCTGACCTCAAGTGATCAGCGCACCTCTGCCTCTCAAAGTACTGGGATTACAGGCATGAGCCACCATGCCTGGCCTGTAAAATAATATTTTTTATAAGCTCATAAAAGAGAAGCATGGTTTATGGCCCAGCACTATGGATGTCTTCCAGGGACTGGTTAGCAGTGAAAAATCTTGAGCCCCAACCAAGACTCCTGACTAACAATATTAGTCAGGAGATCCATGGGTGAACCATATGCTCACTAAACTTAGTTAGATAAGCAGTATTCTAAATGACATTAGTTTTATAGCTGTGAAGTGCATCACAGTAGGGTGAATACACACCCATATGCACACACAAATACACACGGATCATGGGTACAGTGAGATGACTATCCTCAGAATCCCCCCATGCAGCCTTGGCCCCAGCATGTAGAGTGGGAGGGAAGAGCATCTGATGTGTTGCATAGGGTTTAGTGCCACCAGGAGTCAGGATTCAAGCAGGATAACAAGGGCTTCAGATTTGATTTGATTGTAAATCCAGGTGTCATGTCTAGTACATATTCAGTGTAGGGAAACCACATACATTTGAAGTCCCAAGACCTGGATCTGGAACTTTTTTCTACTGATCATCTTTTTTACTATCGAATAACCCATCTATGTTCCCTGAGCCTCAGTTTCAAATATGTGTACATATGACACAAACACACATATATATGTATATATGTGCATGAATACTCACAGCAATTTTTAAAGCATAATGAACCTCTGCTATTTTACAGGTTTTTTAGGTTGTCAGAGGTCATAAATACTGAATGAACCCATCTGTTCTATCTGATGGCCTATAGATATAACTCTGGGATTGATGGCATTATTACTGGAGGAAGTAGGCTTTCTTCCTGCATTCTAACTTTGAAATGTCTAACCCATCTTGCACGAGGTTACAAACATTGGCAACAATCAACCAGACTTTTGAAGTGGAAAAATGACTTGCGTTGCAGCTACTGACAACAGGACTTTCATCCCAAAAGGATATAAAATTCAAAAGTGAGTGTGAATGTTGGTGACCCCATATTTCTTTGCTCAGGTGTCAATGCTATATACCTGGGAAGTTCCCAAATGACTACTCATGCTTGACAGCATAGGAGGAAACATGGCAGTGATCATTAATCTCATGGGGAAAGTGGTATGTGTGATGAAAAAAGATCTATATATGCATCTTTACTTCTACTTTGGGATATAAAAAATAGGACTCACTGGGAGGAAGAAGATGAAGCCCTCTATATGATCTTTCTTCCCCCACTCAGTTTTCCCTTTCATCTTTAAACTGGTGATATTCTGATCAAAATGTTCATTCTATCCCAAATCCAAGCATATTTTCTTGAAAGTGAATGTGATCCCTCCCACAGTTAAAAGCAAAAAGCCAAGATCTCACCACTACACCGATTGGAATGATTCCATTGCATATAAAAGATGCATTTTCTTAGAAAGCGTCTTCATGAAACAGAGTTTGCTCAAGTACATCTATAAATAGAGCATGAAGGTGATCAAGAGACTCTTCCAGGAGTTTCTTCTGACATACCCAGCAAACCGGGGTCCTAAAAAGGCAGGACCGGAAAGAAGAACTACTCAAAATACATTAGGTACTTGTTTTCTTTGTGGGCTTTTTTTGTTCCTGTGGAGGGAGGAAGTAGGGGGGAAAAGAACATAGGAAATGATGCAGGAATACTGTAGAAATTAGGAATGGCATAAGGTAATTGAAGATAAAAGGGAATAAAACGCACATGTTAGCGAAATTTGGTTTCAAAACAACTCAATACTACCTATGCTGTTCTGGGATAATCAGCAAAGAGGTAGTTTTTTCAACTGAAGTAACAGAGAAAGAGAAAAATAAGCTTTGATCACTACAAAGGAGGCCAAATATGGTAAATGGGGAAACCTTTAAGGGCAGATGGAGAAGGAAAGTATTAAGTCTATAGAGGTGTAATAAGATAGCAGGCCTTCCACATTTCCTGGCCAGCAATGATAGCAGCACGTATTTCCAGGAGAGGGAAAGATCTTCCAGTGACCCTCACAGAGGGTTCCATCTACCCATAGAGAGCTGGCACAGCTTGTCTTTCCCGCCCTCACTTTCCAGAAGTAGCAATCTCCTCATCATTTCATTCAAGTGGCATTATCATCTTTCTGAAAGAAGTTTGGCCAATAAAATCAGCTCAGATAGCCATGAGCATCCTGAGTGCAGGTGCTCTGCTAAAGTTCTCAGGCAAGGAGGACCAGGCCTGCAGTCTGGGGGTGGTGAGTCCTTCAGTATTGGATTCAGTGTGTGGTGGGGCAGAAGAGGAACCAGATGCAGCCCTGGGGTGCAGGGTCTCATTCATTCAAGTCAGGCAATGGGAAGGTGTGAATTATTAGGTTGCTGTTTTTGAAAAGTGGGTAGTGAGACAAGGTAAAACACCAGGAGGCGTGGACAGTGAGGCCTGGGGAATCCCTGGCACCTGCAAGCCGATCATTCTGGGTGTGGTGCCCAGACCCTGTGTCTTGGTCCAGAAGCACACTCTAGAGCTGGACCTCAGATGGAAGTTGGCTCTTCCTAAAGGATTAAGCAACATTGTACTCAGGATGGTGCAGAAGAATTTAGAAATAAAGACGCAAAGCTAACCTGCAGAATTAATACTTCTGTGTTGAATTTAGGAATGAACTGTGTAACCAGGAATTTTTTAAATCTTGTAACCAGGATTTGTAAAAATCTTTGTGTCATTTAAATCATTTGAAACATCTCTGTGATTCCAGCGTATTAGAGCATGGGACTTATTGGCCTTGGGTTTTGATTTAAAAATTTTTAGTTGATTCTAGACTTGTGGTTTGAATTGGAAAGACATAAGATTTAAGTTTGCAAAGAGTCTTTGAAGTTCAAAAGAACTTGATTGATTGATTATAAGAGCTGGGTAAGTGATTTGAAGGAACTGGTTTATTGTGTTTGTCAGTCTGTCCTGTTAGGAAGATGAAGGGATTCAGATATATTAAATGTATAAAATATTTTTTAAAGGCTTAAGGGAATTTAACTAATTCAGTTTATAAGTTTGAGTGCTTAAGTGAATTGTAATTGTTCAACCGATGAGTTAATCAACAAATATTACTAAACAAGTACAAGTGATCATTCTTATTTTATACAAAAATTACTAAATTTATTATTTGAAACAAAGATTGTCACGTTAACAGGTTAAGAAAAAAATAATTTTCAACTTAAAAAATTGAGCCTTTATTTAGACAACAATTACCCTAAGTAATCTTTTCTGATAAAATATCTTTAATAAAATGTTTTTTCTTAAATCTTAACTGTTGTATACCTCCCATGAATTCAGAAAGGGGTCACATTTTGCTTTGAAACATAAGTATGGTTGTTCTGTTTTCCTTATTAACCATTTGAAGGGAGGAAAAATGATCCTGATATTGCAGCTGAGAGTCCTGCTGCAGAGATACAGCCTTTCTTAGCAGAATCTCAAGCTTGCACACATCCAACCTACACATATTAATAATAATATAATAATGATAATTTTAGTATTTGGATTTAACTTTTATTTTCATTTTATAAAGAATAATTGTACATATTCATGAAGTACATGGCGATGTTTCAATACATATAATGTATGGTGATCAGATCAGGGTAACTGGCACATCCATCATCTCAAGCACTTATTATTTCTTTTTTTGGGGTGGGGGATATTCAATATCCTCTTTCTAGCTATTTGAAACCATATCACATAGTTAACTGTAGTCACCGTACGTTGGTACAGAACACTGGAACTTACTCTGGCCATTAGCCTGTCTAATCAGCGTTTTCTACAAAGCAACCAGAAGCAATTTATAAGATTCTTTATGTCTACTTGAAACCTGGAGACACATGCACCTTACTAACATCATGATGAAGTATCCTTGGACTACTGCCTTTCAAGGAAACATTTTTCCCCTTGGGGCTAGAGGACAAAGGAATATCTTCAAAAGCTAAAAGCTCCCGGACACAAACAGGGCCCAGCACCATGTCTAGCACATAACAGGTGCACAATATACTTGGGTTTCCCTATTCTCAACTCTCTTACTTTAAGCCTTAGTTGCCTTCTACCTCCAAGAGAAAAAAATAAGTAGCCAGGTCTAAGAGTCAGGAGGCCCTTGGAGGTTTTGGACAATGTCTTGAGGACTCAGAAGATGCAGCTGCTATAAGGCATAATTTCCCTTTCCTGGTCACACTTGGCCCCATCCCAGGCAAAGTAGGAACAATTTTCTTTGGCACAGGCTCAAGTGCTGAAAAAGTTTTTCAAGTTCCACCCTTCCTGGTTTTTCTTGTGCTCTCAAGAGTTCCTAATCCAAGCTCTAATTTAGGGTCCTTATCCTGATCCTTGTGGTTAGAGAAACATGGATGTGCTTTGGGGCAGCCCTTGAATTTGTGTGACAATTCTGGGGTAAGTATAATTAAATATTGTCATTTTATAGGGAAAAGATTCACAGATTCCATCCTATTCTCCAAGGCTCCGGAAAAGTGAAGACCAACCAGACATTTTCCAGGTCCTCCCCATCACAGAAACACACTGACTTCTGTCCATTTCCTGGGAACTTGTCTGGAGGCAAGTGGACAAATTAACCCCAGTAAAGATGGCAGGGGATGACAGGGACCTTAGGGTTGCTCTTCAAGAGCCAGAATAAACTTCGTACAATGAAAGAGTCACTGATGTGGCCTGTCAGGACACCTATCAAGGCATTAAAGGTATTTGAAGATTGTAGGTTAAGTATTTAAACACAGTAGAATAATTTAACTCTTAGAAGACCACACAGTAGACACACAAATGCTTGCTGAACAGATGCGTCCTCAATAGCCCTTTGCTGTGGACAAAAGTCTTTCATTGACTCACTGTTCACATCTACTCCACTGGGTCCAGGCACCAGCCCCAGCAGAAATGCAGGGACTCTGTCACCCCACCCACCTGCCATGAGCAGAACCTGTAGCTTCAGGGTAGGGAGAGGACAATTCAAGAGGATATGGTCAGCAAGGGTCACAAATAGGACTTCATGTATCATGTTACCTCTGAGTAAGGTGAACAACTGTCTGGAGCTTAACACTGAAATTCCTGCATCCTGGGAAACCTCTCAGTCCCCACAAATTGGGATGATTGGTTGCTCTATGTACAAAAAGTCCCAAATTTCCTCCCTATGGGAAGTATCCCAAGCTCCATCCTAAGCCAAAACAACAAAGGAGTGGCCCGAAAGACTTTTAAAGATGTGTCATTTGAAAACATAAAGGAAAGCCTTTGGTGCAGAAAATAGCTATTTTCTGCAAAAAAAAAGCAAAGTATCCCTCTGCCAGTGGCACCACACCAATTCCTTGCTAAGTGGCAGACTTGGCCATCTGGTGGGAAGCCATTTTTTGACTCAAGCAGCACTCAACTTCAAATCAGAGTTAAATAAAAAAGCCCTGCTTCAAGCTGTCGTATTTTCATCCACTTGTTTCCCATAACTACCTCCTGCTAGTCCAAACATGTTTCCCTTCACAGGACTGTCCTGACTTAGTCGGCAGACATTGCATTTTTAAATGAAACCAATGTTGCTACAGTCACTGGGAAACACTGTTCCGTATATAGACGACTTGTCTTGGAGCCATATGCTCTGCTCTTCCCCATCCTCCTGGGATCTCCTGGGG
The DNA here is from genome assembly GCA_963573385.1 of Cacajao melanocephalus. NCBI lineage: Eukaryota > Metazoa > Chordata > Mammalia > Primates > Pitheciidae > Cacajao > Cacajao melanocephalus. Next base: position 14,420 of record CAUYLG010041923.1, on the reverse strand, counting down.
TGCTAGGAGAAGGTTGATTGGGCTCACCAATCCTCAGCCTTGCTAGGTGAAGAGCATTATAGGGGACAAGGAGATGTCACAACTGCCCCCTAGACCAATGCTTCCAACCTAGATAATTGTGCCTCCTCTCTTGGGAACAGTTGGCAATGTTTGAAGATGTTGATTGTCACCACTGGAAGGTTTGCTACTGGCATCTAGTGAGTAGAGGCCAGGGGTGCTGCTGACATACCCTACAATACACAGGGTAGCCCCCAACAACAGAGAATTCTATGTCAATGTCAGGAGTCAATGAGTACCCTCTCAGAGGCTGCTTTGTTGCATGTGGGGTACTTGGAAGATGAGGCAATCTGAAGCTTGCACATTTACTACCTTCTTTGAGACACAGCCTCACTGCTTCTGAATGAGAAAAACGGCTTTGTTTTAGAGGGAGACAGAAGAAAGCATGAATCCACAGCAAAAAAATCTAGTCTGTAGAATAAAAATATCCCCTACCTCTACCAGGAATCAGGAACAATTAGTGCCTAATCAACGTTGTTGACGATGATACCACTGGTGATTCTGCAGCTCATTCCTCTGTTAACTCATGTAGCAGGCTGTTTTTAGTTTAATCCTGAACTCTTTTTGGAATACCTTGCAAATCCCACAATTTAAAAAAAATCTATGTAGATTTTAAAAAACGAATTTGCAAGGTATTCCAAAGAGAGTTCAACATTAAACTAAAAATAGCACCCTATATAAGTCATATTCAACTTACACACCTGCGTATTTGCCTCCAAAGATGTGTACACAAATGTTCACAACAGCATTATTCAGAATAGTTTAAAAGTGGACACAATCCAAATACCCATCAGCTGGTAAACTGGCCATTGAAGCGTAGTATATCCACATAATAGAATACATGTGTGGATAGAATAGAATTAGAATACAATACATGTATTCTATTCTATCCGTAGTATATCTGTGTATTCTATTGTGTGGAATACTATGGATGTGTAATAGAATACACATATTCCACACAATAGAATATATTCCACACAACAGAATGTATTCTATTCTATCCACAGTGTATCTGCACAATAGAATACATGTAATAAAAGGGAATGAGGGCATAAGTGAACCTCAAAAACATTAGGCTAAGTGAAAGAAGTCAGACAGAAAAGATCGCATATTGTGTGATTTGATTAACATGAACTATGTTTTCTGTAAAAGCAAATCTACAGAAAGAGAAGATTAGTGACTGCCTTGAGTTGAGAGAGGGCTCCTAGGGATGGGAATGGAGATTGGCCACAAACGGGCATGAGAGATGTTTCTGGGCTAGCGTAAATGTCCTAAAACTGGATTATGGTGATAAGTGTACAATTCTGTAAATTTACAAAAAAAAATTGGATTGTATACTTAAAACAGGTAAAATTTTCTGGTTGGTAATTACACATCAATAAAGTTCTTACCAAAAATCTATTGGACTTGGATTTTTTTTTCATATTTGGTAGGAAATGTTATAGAAAGAACATTTAACTAGAAAAAAAATATATCTATGTCCTAGCCCTGATTCTACTCAGAATTAATTGTATTACAACACGGAAAGCACTGATTTCCACCTGGACTCAGTTTCCTGATCTGTAAAATGCTAGCAGTCCCTGAAATACAGTTTGTCTCTTACGCTGTGAGCTTTGGTTAACTGACTGCTTACATTTCAACAGGAAGAGCAGATGGCTACAACTTAACTCAAGAGCCTGGGTCATTACTTAACAATTAAATCAGGCTTGAAGTCTGCTTTGGTTTACAGAGAATGGAGTGACTGTGCCAACGTAAGTAAAATCCAGTACCACCTGGAGAGCTGAAGCGATCTCTCCCCCAAACTCACCCGCTATGGTCAGAAAGGATGATCCTTCCAAACAATATCCCTCAAAGGGACAGACAGAGCATGTCTGCCATCTTCCCACATAGACCCAGGGAAGGACCAAGGCACTGACTGCCTCTCAGGCGGGCAGGTACACACCCAAAGAGGTTCCTCTCCCCTTTCTAAGCCTGGATATAATGCCACTTCACCTGCTTTACACAGCAGCTGGGACATGCAGTGACCCAGAGCCCAGGGCCTGTGGCAGGACAGTGCCTCCCCTCCCCAGTGCCTGTTAGGTTGTCTCTCTAAAGCGCCACTTGTCACTACGTGCGCAGAAAAACAAAGCTCTACATCTTGTCACTTTTAGGTCATTAAAACAGCAACAACAAAATTAAGGGGTCACCCAGTTCAAAATATTTTCCAAAATACAGACACGTCTTCATTCACTAATTCCCACCTGTGTCAGGCATAGTGTAAACAAATTAACCAACTATCAATGACAATCATAGCTCCTCAATCACAAAATTATCTTCCAAAGAGAATTTCCTTAGCAAGGTGAGGAGATTTAGCTAGGCTGTATCAAATCAGAAACATTATCTAAGAAACCCAAAAACGAGGGATCCTGAGGCAGAGAGTTCACCTTGAGTACCAGCTGGTGGCCAACATTTATTAGAGAACATGTTGTTTCAGTGAGAACAGTACACTAACATACACAGCAGTCCAGAAATATTGAATTATTTCTTCTCTTGAAACAACTCAGCTGTGTCTTTTCCTACCATACTGTTTCACTAATCCTCTGAAATAATTTGCAACTCTGTCACTACATCACTAAATTAGAGGGCATAATTCTCCCAATTAAGCATTTAAGTCAAACAAGGAGAACAGAAAGAAAGAAACATCTCCCAGCATCTTTTACTAAACTTTAAAGAAACTGAAGACTTGTTCTTGCCAAACAGTAAGTGCTAAATCCTAAGGGCTGTCACAGCTTCAAATGAGCTAACAGCTGTTTGTTCTCAAGCACATTTTCCTCTCAATGGCATTTTGAGGGTATCATAAAATTCCTGACACGGTATTTCAGTGGAAATGTTTTTCTTAAGATTATTTTGTTATTGTAAAAAAAAAAAAAATCCCACAAGCGTTTTTGAATGTATGTTGTTCTACAGGAAACAACAGGTGAGATTTAGCAACTGGAAAGAGGTAGAAACGGCCTCGGTGAGTTCATTCAGATGCAAACTTGCAGATGAACCTTAATTAGGCCTATTTCTTTCCTCTTTTGTATAATTCCTGGTATAGACCAGAGGGACAATTGGCAATGGCTGAAGACAATTTTGTTGTCACAGTTGGGGGTGCTATTGGCATCTAGTAGATAGAGGCCAGGGATGCTGTTCAAAATCCTAGAATGCTCCAGACACCCCTCAACAACAGAATTATCCAGCCCAAAATGTCAATAGTGTAGAGGTTGAAAAACACTGATATAGACAGAATATAATTTCATTTGGGTTCATATCTCTGGGAATGAGACATATTTTCTCCCTGTGTTTAGCTTAGTCTTAGATCAGACAGATAAACACAGGTTTCTAATGTAATACAGAGTTTTCTCAAATATACTAGCCTTTGTGTGTGTGTGTGTGTGTGTGTGTGTGTGTGTGTGTGTTTGTAGGGGTCTACTGTGGAAAGAATGTGGGGTGGTGAATATACTTAACAGGGTGAAGAGCTAAGGAACGGCTTCCTAGAGGACACAGGCCTGAGATGGAAGATGAGTAAGAATTGGCCAAACTAAGGAGAGGAGCCAGGGCAAGTGCCTGTGTATACCATGAAGGGAAGAAGGGCCAGCTCTGCAGCACCTTGAATGCCAAGCTGGGGTTTTATCTGGTGGGCCACGGTCATGAGGGTCATAGGCCACTTCTAGTCCTTCTCCTGCCACCTCTTTCAAATTATCCATTGGCCCTGTTGTGGACTAAAGGTTTGCATCCCCCTGAAATTCATATTTTGAAGCCCTATCTCCCAGTGTGATGGTATTAGACAGGGTCTTTGGGAGATAATTACATTTAGATAAGGCCCTTGGGGTAGGTCCTCCATGATAAGATTAGTACCCTTATAAGAAAAAGAAAAGGCTGGGCACGGTGATTCAAATCTGTAATCCCAGCACTTTGGGAGTCCAAGATGGGCAGATCCCTTGAGGTCAGGATTTCGAGACCAACCTCGCAAATATGGTGAAAACCTATCTCTACTAAAAATATGAAAATTAGCCAGGTGTGGTGGCAGTTGCCTGTAATCTCAGCTACTTGGGAGGCTGAGCCAGGAGAATTGCTTGAACCTGATAGGTGGAAGTTGCAGTGAGCTGAGATCACACTATTGCACTCCAGCCTGGGCAACAGAGTAAGAGAGAAACCAGTTGTTCCTCTCTCCATCATACAAAGATACAGGAAAAAGGCAGCCACCTACAGGCCAGGAAGAGCACTGTTACCAGAACCTGAGCAAGCTGGCATCTTGATGTCAGACCACCAGAACTGAGAGAAATAAATGCCTGTTCTTTAAGCCACTCAGTCTATGATATTTTGTTATAGAAGCCCAAGTTGATATTTTTGGAGGATTAAGATGGCAGATAGGAGACAGGAGGAGCTTGGAGCTCCCACTCAGGTGGACACAGCAGTGTGTGGAGACTTACATCATCAACTTTTGCTCTGAGAACTGCCACAGGAATATATCAGGAAAGCCAAGAGAATCTACAGACCCTTTGAAGGAGCTGGATCACCATTGCAGGCCCCCTGAGCTGCAAAAATGTAAGTCAGCTTGCTTTCTCAGCGGAGAGGCTGGTGGTCTGGGGCAAGTTCTCAGCCCTGGTCACCAGCTGCCTGGAAATAGACTCAATGCTGTTGGGGGCACAGTGGGAAGTGAGACCAGCCTTTAGGACTGTGGGCTGCATTGGAATGAGGTGAGGCCTGTGACTGCCAGCTTTCCCCCACTTTCCTGACAACCTGTATGACTCAGCAGAGGCAGCCATAATTCCCCTGGGAACATAACTCCATTGGCCTGGGAACCACACCCCCATCCCCCACAGCAGCAACAGCAAGCCCCACCCAAGAGAATCTGAGCTCAGACATGCCTATCCTTGTCCCCAGCTGGTGGCCTTTCTCTACCCATTCTGTTAGCTGAAGACAAAGGTCATCTCTTGGGAGCTCTATGAATACTGAACCTGAATACTTAACCAGGCATCCCTAGAGCAAGTTTGCATCCTCCCTATAGTACCACAGCTGATGTACTCTTGAAAGGGCCACCTCCAGGCTGAAGGCCAACCAACACAAAACCAGCACACTGAACAAAAATACAACCAAGGACCCCCGCAAAGTCTACTTTACTCCCCTGCTACCTCCATGGGGGCAGGTTCTGGTATCCATGGCTGAGAGACCTGAAGACAGATTATATAACAGGACTCTTTGCAGATGTTCCCCAGTACCAGCCCAGAGCTCGGTAGCTCCTCTGCATGGCTAGACCCAGAAGAGCAAAACCATCACTGTAGCTCAGCTCTCAAGAAGCCCCATCCCTAGGTGAAGAGAACAAATGCCACATCAAAGGAGCACCCCTTGGAACAAAAGAATCCAAACAAGCAGCCCTTGAGTCCCAGATCTTCCCTCTGACATAATGTACTCAAAGGAGAAGGAACCAGAAAAGCAATTCTGCTAATATGACAAAGCAAGGTTTTTATAACCCCAAAAGATCATACCAGCTCACCAGCAATGGATGCAAACCAATACAAAATCTCTGAATTGAAACAAAAGAATTAGGAAGGTCACTCATTAAGCTAATCAAGGAGGCACCAAAGAAAGGTGAAGTTCAACTTAAAGAAATCAAAAACATGATACAGGATATGAAAGTAAAAATCTTCAGTGAAATAGATGGCACAAATAAAAAAAATCACAACTTTTGGAAATCAAGGAGACACTTAGAGAAATGCAAAATGCACTGGAAAGTCTAAGCAATAGAATTGAACTAGCAAAAGAAAAAATTTTGGAGCTTAAAGACTACTCTTTTAAATTATTCCAATATGCTTAACACAAATAAAAAAGAATTTTAAAAAATGAAAAAAGCTTCCAAGAAGTTTGGGACTATGATAAATATTAAAATCTACAAATAATTGGTGTTCCTGAGGAAAAAGAGAAATCTAAAAGTCTGGAAAACATATTTGAGGGAATAAATGAGGAAAACTTTCCTGGCCTTGCTAGAGATCTAGACTTCCAAATATAAGAAGCTCAAAGAACACCTGAGAAATCCATCTCAAGAAGATCATCACCTAGGCACATAGTCATCAGGTTACCTAAAGTCAAGACAAAGGAAAGAATCTTAAGAGCTGTGAGGCAAAAGCATCAGGTAAACTTTAAAGGAAAACCTATCAGATTAACACAAGATTTCTCAGCAGAAATCCTATAAGCTAGAATGGATTGGGGTCCAATCTTTAGTCTCCTTAAACAAAACAAATATCAGCCAAGAATTTTGTATCCAATAAAACTAAGCTTCATGAATGAAAGAAAGATAGATAGTCTTTTCCAGAGAAACAAATGCTGAGAAAATTTGCCACTACTAAGCTACCACTAGAAGAACTGCTAAAAGGAGGTCAAATCTTGAAACTAATCCTTTAAATACACCAAAATAGAACCTCCTTAAAGTGTAAATCTCATAGGACCTATCTAACAATAACACAAGGAAAAAAAGGTATTTAGGCAAAAAAATAGCATGATGAGTAGAATAGTACCTCACATCTCAATACTACCATTGAATGTAAATGGCCTAAATGGTCCACTTAAAAGACCACAGAATGGCAGAATAGGTAAGAATTCACCAATCAAGTTTCTGCGATCTTCAGAAGACTCACCTAACAACATAAGAATTCACATAAACTTAAGGTAAAAGAGTGAAAAGAGATATTCCCTGCCAATGGACACGAAAAGACAGTAGGGGTACCCATTCTTATATCAGATAAAATAAAATTTTAAAGCAACAGCAGTTAAAAAAAGACAAAGAGGGACATTATATACTGATAAAAGGACTAGTCCAACAGGAAAATATCACAATCCTAAATATATATGCACCTAACACTGGAGGTCCCAAATTTATAAAACAATTACTCTATTAGACCAGGAAATGACATTGATGGCAACACAATAATAGTGGGGCACTTTAATACTCCACTGACAGCTCTAGACAGGTCATCAAGACAGAAAGTCAACAAAGAAACAATGGCCTTAATTCATATCCTACAACAAATGGGCTTAACAGATATTTACAGAACATTCTATCCAACAACTGCAGAATATACAATCTATTCTTCAACACATGGAGCATTCTCCAAGATAGGCCATAGGATAGGCCACAAAATAAGTTTCGGTAAATTTAAGAAAATCAAAATTATATCAAGTATTCTCTCTCAAACCACAGTGGAATAAAATTGGAAACCAACTCCAAAAGAAACCCTCAAAACCATGCAAATATATGGAAATGAAAATTATAACCACTTCCTGAATGATCATTATTTCAACAATACAATCAAGATGGAAATTTAAAAATTCTTTCAACTGAACAATAATAGTGATATAACCTATCAAAACCTCTGGGATACAACAAAGGCAGTACTAAGAGGAAAGTTCATAGCATTAAATGCCTACATCAAAAAATCTGAAAAAGCAAAAATAGACCCAATCTAAGCTCACACCTCATGGAACTAGAGAAACAAGAACAATTAAAGCCCAAATGCAGGAGAATAAAAGACATAATCAAGATCAGAGCAGAACTAAATGAAATTGAAACAAAAGAAAATAATACAAAACATAAATGAAACAAAAATCTGGTTATTTGAAAAGATAAATTAATAGACAGTTAACAAGATAAACCAAAAAAAGAAGAGAGAAAATCCAAATAGGCTCAATTACAAAAGAAATGGGAGATATTAGAACTGATAACCACAGAAATCCAAAAGATTATACAAGGCTACTATGGACACCTTTATGCATATAAACTAGAAAATTTAGAGGAGATGGATAAATTCCTGGAAGTATACAATCCTCCTAAACTAAATGAGGAAGATATAGAGACTCTGAACAGACTAATAACAAGCAGCAAGATTGAAATGGCAATTTAAAAATTGCCAAAAAAAAAAAAAAAAGAGAAGTCCAGGGCCAGACAAATTCACAGCCGAATTCTATCACACATTCAAAGAATTGGTACCAATCCTATTGACACTATTCCAAAAGATAGAGAAATAGGAAATCCTCCATATATCATTTTATGAAGCCAGTATCACCCTAATACCTTTGGGAAAGGACATAAAACCAAAGGAAACTAGAGACCCATATCCCTGATAAACGTAGATGCAAAAATGCTCATCAAAATACTAGCTAACTGAATTCAATAGCAATATCAGAAAGATAATCTATCATAATTAGACTTGATACCACAGAAATTCAAAAGATTATACACTGCCTTTGTTACCTCATACCAGAGAGGTAGGGATGGTATAAGACATGTAAGTCAATAAATGTGATACACCACATAAACAAAATTAAAAACAAAAATCACATGATTGTCTCAATAGATGCAGAGAAAGCATTTGACAAAATTCAGCATCCCTTTATAATTAAAAGCTTCAGCAAAATGTGCATAAAGGAGATTTACCTTTAGGCAATAAAAGCCGTCTATGACAAACCCACAGCCAACATTACACTGAATGGGAAAAAGTTAAAAGCATTCCCACTGAGAACTGGAACAAGACAAGGATACCCAGTTTCACCACTTCTATTCAACACAGTACCAAAAGTCCTAGCTAGAGCAATCAGACAAGAGAAAGAAATTTAGGACATCCAAGTCAGTAAAGGGGAAGTCAGACTGCAACTGTTTGCTGATGACAGGATTCTATACCTAGAAAACTGGAGAGACTCATCCAAAAAGCTTCTAGTACTGGTAAATGAATTCAGCAAAGTTGCAAGATATGAAGTTAATGCACACGAATCAGTAGCTCTGCTATATACCAACACTGACCAAGCTGAGACTCATATCACTCAATCTCTTTTACAATAGCTGCAAATAAAATAAAATACTTAGGAATATACCTAATCAAGAAAATAAAAGACCTGTACAAGGAAAACTACAAAACACTGCTGAAAGAAATCATAGATAACACAAACAAATGGGAACACATCCTATGTTCATGGATAAGTAGAATCAATATTGTGAAAATGATAAAAGCAATTTATAAATATAAAAAAAGCCAAAAGCAATTTATAAATCCAGTGCAATTTCCCTCAAAATACCACCATCATTCTTGACAGAACTAGAAAAAAAAATTCTAAAATTTATATGGAACCAAAAAAGAGCCCACATAGCCAAAGCAAGATGAAGCAAAAATAAATAAATAAATAAATATAAATAAATCTGGAGGCATCACACTGCCTGACTTCAAACTATACTATAAGGCCATAGTCACCAAACCAGCATTGTACTGTTAAAAAAAAAATAGAAATATAGACCAATGGAACAGAATAAAGAATCCAGAAAAGAAATAAAGTCAAATACTTATAGCCAACTAATCTTCAACAAGGCAAACAAAAACACAAAGTAGGGAAAGGCTATCCTTTTCAACAAATGGTGCTGGGACAATTGGCAAGCCATGTGTAGAAGAATGAAACTGGATCCTCATTTCACATCTTATACAAAAATAAACCCAAGAGAAATCAAAGACTTAGATTTATAACCTGAAACTGTAAACATTCGGGAAGATAACAGCAGAAAAACTCTTCTAATCATTGGCTTAGGCAAAGAGTTCATGACCAAGAAACCAAAAGCAAATGCAAAAAAAACACAGAAAAATAGATTGGACTTAATTAAACTAAAATGCTTCTGCATAGCAAAAGAAATCATCCACAGAGTTAAGAGACAACCCACAGAGTGGAGAAAGTCTTCACAATCTATACATCTGACAAACGACTAATATCCAGAATCTACAAGGAACTCAAAAAATATCAGCAAGAAAAAAACAAACAATCTCATCCAAAAGTGGGCTAAGGACATGAATAGATAATTCTCAAAAGAAGATATACAAATGGCCAACAAGCATATGAAAAAATGGTGAACATCACTAATTATCAGGGAAATGCTAATCAAAACCACAATGCAATACCACTTCACTCCTGCAAGAATGGCCTTGTTTTAAAAAAATCAGAAAATAATAGATGTTGGCATGGATGTGGGAATGTAAACTAGTACAACCTCTATGGAAAACAGTGTGGAGACTCTTTAAAGAACTAAAAGTAGATCTATCATTTAATCCAGCAATCCCACTACTAGGTAACTACCCAGAGGAAAAGAAGTCATTATATGAAAATGATACTTGTACATGCATGTTTATAGCAGCACAATTTTCAATTTCACAAATACGGAACCAGTCCAAATGCCCATCAATCAACTAGTGAATATAGAAAATTTGATATACCTATATACCATGGAGTACTACTCAGCCATTAAGAAAGGAATTAAGTAATGTCATTTACAGCAACCTGGATGCAATTGGAGACTATTATTGTAAGTGAAGTAACCCAGGAGTGGAAAACCAAACATCACATGTTCTCACTCATAAGTGAGAGCTAAGCCATGGGGATGCAAAGGCATAAGAATGATACATTGGACTTTGGGGACTCAGGTGAAATAGTTAGAGGTGAGTAAGGGATAAAAGACTAGACATTGCATGCAGTATACACTACTTGAGTGTAACCAAACACAGCCTGCTCTCTAAAAACCTATCAAAATTAAAAAAAAAACTTAATTAAAATAAATTTTTAAAATGAAGTTCTATTAGAACATGAAAAAAAGTAGCCCAAGTTAACTAAGATGGAAATTTGTACCAAGAAGTGGGGTGTTGCTGTAAAAAAAATTCCTTAAAATATGAAAGCAACTTTGGAACTGGTAGAGACTGGAAGACTCTCGAAGTGCATGCTAGAAAAAACCAAGATTAACATGAAAGGATTACTAAAGGGGAGTCTGATGAGGACTCAGAAAGAAAAGAGGAGAGTTGTAGAGAAAACCTCCACCTTCTTAGAGACTACATAAGTGATTGTGAACAGAATGTTGGTAGAAATATGAGTCATTCTGATGAAGTCACAGGTGATAACAAGGAACATGTTACAGGCAATGAAGTAAAGGTGGTCCTTATTATATAATGGCAAGGAACTTGACTAACATGTTTGCAAATGAAGTTAGATATTTGGCTGAGCAGATTTCTGAGCAAAGTGTTGAAGGAGTTTGTTCCTCCCAACCACCTACACAAAAATGTAAGAAGAGGGAAATTAAATACAGAAGAAATTGTTAAGTAAAAATGAACCAGAACTTAGAGATTTGGAAAATTCTTAGCCTATCCATATTTTTAAAAAAGATAATGTTTGGGATGAAATGCTAACTAGAATAACCAGCTTAGAGAAGAACATAAACGACTTGATGGAGTAGAAAAACACAGCACGAGAACTACGTGAAGCAAACACAGGTTTTAATAGCTGAATCGATCAAGCTGAAGAAAGGATATCAGAGATTGAAGATCAACTCAATGAAATAAAAAGAGAAGTCAAGACAAGAGAAAAAAGAGTGAAAAGAAATGAACAAAGCCTCCAAGAAATATGGGATTATGTGAAAATACCTAATCTATGCTTGATCGGTGTACCTGAATATGATGGGGAGAATGAATCCAAGCTGGAAAACACACTCCAGGATATCATCCAGGAGAACTTCCCCAACCTAGCAAGGCAGTCCAACATTCAAATCCAAGAAATACAGAGAACTCCACAAAGATATTCCTCAAGAAGAGCAACCCCAAGGCACATAATCATCAGACTCACCAGAGTTGAAATGAAGGAAAAAATGCTAAGGGCAGCCAGAGAGAAAGGTCAGGTCACCCAGAGAGGAAAGCCAATCAGACTCACAGTGGATCTCTCAGCAGAAACCCCACAAGCCAGAATAGAGTGGGGGCCAATATTCAACGTCCTTAAAGAAAAGAACTTTCAACCCAGAATCTCATATCCAGCCAAACTAAGCGTCGTAAGTGAAGGAGAAATAAAATCCTTTACGGACAAGAAATTACTGAGAAATTTCATCACCACCAGACCTGCCCTACAAGAGCTCCTGATAGAAACACTAAACATGGAAAGGAACAAGTACCAGTCACTGCAAAAGGACACCAAACAGCAAAGACCAAAAAATGTAATGAAGAAACTGAGTCAACTAACAGGCAAGAAAACAAGCCAGTAACAAAATGGCAGGATCAAATTCACACATAACAATATTAACATTTAATGTAAACGGCCTAAATACCCCAATCAAAAGACACAGACTGGCAAACTGGATAAAAAGTCAGGACCCATCAGTGTGCTATATTCAGGAAACCCATCTCACATACAAAGACACACATAGACTCAAAATAAAGGGATGGAAGAAGATGTACCAAGCAAATGGAGAACAAAAAAGAGCAATCCTAGTCTCTGATAAAACGGACTTCAAACTAACAAAGATCAAAAGAGACAAAGAAGGACATTACATAATGGTAAAAGGATCAATCCAACAAGAAGAGCTAACTATCCTAAATATATATGCACCCAACACAGGAGCACCCAGATATATAAAGCAAGTTCTTAATGACCTAAAAGGAGATTTAGACTCCAAAACAATAGTAGTGGGAGACTTCAACACTCCACTGTCAATATTAGACAGATCAACGAGTCAGAAAATTAACAAGGACATCTAGGACTTGAATGCAGAGCTGGACCAAGCGGACCTAACAGACATATACAGAATTTCCACACCAAATCCACAGAAGATACATTTTTCTCAGCACCACATTGCACTTACTCTAAAATTGACCAAATAATTGGAAGCAAATCATTCCTCAGCAAATGCAAAAGAATGGAAATCATAACAAACAGTCTATCACACCACAGTGTAATCAGATTAGAACTCATGATTATGAAACTCACTCAAATCCACACAACTATTTGGAAACTGAAAAGCTTGCTTCTGAGTGTCAACTGGATAAACAAGGAAATGAAGGCAGAAATAAACATGTTCTTCAAAACCAGTCAGAATGAAGACACAACTTACCATAATCTCTGGGACACATTTAAAGCAGTGTCAAGAGGGAAATTTATAGCAATAAATGCCCACATGAGAAACAATGAAAAATCTAAAATTGACAGTGTATCATCAAAATGAAGGAGCTAGAGGAACAAGATAAAAAAAACTCAAAAGCTAGCAGAAGACAAGAAATAACTAAGATCAGAGCTTAACTGAAGGAGATACAGACACAAAAAAAACCTTCAAAAAATCAGTAAATCCAGAGCTGGTTTTTTGAAAAGATCAACAAAATAGATCGCTGGCCAGACTAATAAAAAAGAAAAGAGAGAAGAATCAAATAGATGCAATAAAAAAATGATAAAGGAGATATCACCACTGATTCCACAGAAATACAAACTACCATCAGAGATTACTACAAACAACTCTATGCACATAAACCAGTAAACCTGGAAGAAATGGATAAATTCCTGGATGCTTTCACTCTACAAGACTAAACAAGGAAGAAGTTGAAACCCTGAATAGACCAATAACAAGGGCCGAAGTTGAGGCAGCAATCAACCTACCAACCAAAAAAAGTCCAGGTCCAGACCGGTTCACAGCCAAATTCTACTGGACGTACAAAGAGGAGTTGGTTCCATTCCTTCTGAAACGATACCAAACAATCCAAAAAGAGGGAATTCTCCCTAACTCATTTTATGAGACAAACATCATCCTGATACCAAAACCAGGCAGAGACTCAACTAAAAAAGAAAACTTCAGGCCAATATCCATGATGAACATAGATGCAAATATCTTCAACAAAATACTGGCAAACCAATTGCAACAGCACATAAAAAAGCTTATCCATCATGATCAAGTAGGTTTCATCCCGGGGATGCAAGGCTGGTTCAACATACACAAGTCCATAAACGTAATCCATCATATAAGCAGAACGAAAGACAAAAACCACATAATTATCTCAACAGATGCACAGAAGGCCTTCGACAAAATTCAACAGCCCTTTATGCTAAAAACTCTCAATAAACTAGGCATCAATAAAACGTATCATAAAATAATAAATGCTATTTATGACAAACCCACAGCCAATATCATACTGAATGGGCAAAAATGGGAAACATTCCCTTTGAAAACGAGCACTAGACAAGGATGCCCTCTCTCACCACTCCTATTCAACATAGTGTTGAAAGTTCTAGCCAGAGCAATCAGGCAAGGAGAAGAAATAAAGGGTATTCAATTAGGAAAAGAGGAAGTTAAATTGTTGCTATTTGCAGACAACATGTTTGTATATTTAAGAGACTCTATCGTCTCAGCCCAAAATCTACTTAAGCTGATAAGCAACTTCAACAAAGTCTCAGGATACAAAATCAATGTGCAAAAATCACAAACATTCCTATACACCAATAACAGACAGAGAGCCAAATCAAGAGCAAAGTCCCATTCACAATTGCTACAAAGAGAATAACGTACCTGGGAATACAAC
>CAUYLG010041922.1:0-48215 GCA_963573385.1 Cacajao melanocephalus | reverse complement strand
GCTGCATAGTATTCCATGGTGTATATGTGCCACATTTTCCCTGTCCAGTCTATCATTGATGGGCATTTGGGTTGGTTCCAGGTCTTTGCTATTGTAAACAGTGCTGCAATGAACATTCGGGTGCATGTGTCCTTATAGTAGAACGATTTATAATCCTTTGGATATATACCCAGGAATGGGATTGTTGGGTCAAATGGAATTTCTATTTCTAGGTCCTTGAGGAATCACCACACTGTCTTCCACAATGGTTGAACTAATTTACACTCTTTAAATCATATTTCTATATGCTTCTGTCAGTGCCTCTTGTTCCCCGTTTATTGCATTCAGCATACCCATGAATATTTATTCAATGCATTTTCCTTGATTGACTGTGAACTTCAAAACACCCCCACCCCCTTCACTGAGGGTGGTAAGCCCAGTGTCTAGCACTAGCACTCAATAAAATTATACAGAATTTAGTTAAAATTAAAAATTGAGATTTTTTAATAGGCATGGATGACTCATAATTATTTAATGATAATAATTTAAATACTATGACTTTATTCTGCTGTTACAAATTTATGAAAAAAATGGTTTGACTGATTAGGATTTTAGTTATTATACAGAAAATAAAAAAATTGTGCATGGAGTATTCCAGAAATGACCCTTTTATGTCAGTTCTTGGTATCTAAGGGAAAGTGTGTTTCAGATTGAGATGTGCTTGTGTACAAAAAAGAGAACAGTTTTGTTTTCAGAGGCAATTCAAGCATGGACTGCCCGTCGCCTCCTCTTCTCCATTAACATTAGCTACAAAACACAACAATCCAGGGACATTTGTGACATTGTACCTGACTTTCATGGCAAAAATCAGAGGCTATGAGTCATTAATGATTGTTTTACTATCTCATATAAAGAGAAGGCGGTAATAATTAGGCTTTAAGATGTAGATTTTCAGTGTCATACAGAAGGCAGTACATAATTCTCATTAATAATAGAATTTCTTTGTTGAATTACTTACATGCCAACCTGCATATCTACTGATTCATAGATGATCTCTAAAACATAAGAATATGTGTAACATATTGCTTTGACTGCTTAATAGCAGTTACTTCCAGAATAGAAATGATTTATCAACAGTAAAGATTATGTGTTCTGAACCATAAGAGCACCTTGAAGATTGCTCTGGAGAATTTTTTCTGAGGCTTTCACCATTGCATCAGCTTCTCACTGGTGCCTATTACTTTAGCAATAATTAAAATGAGATAAACATATTCTAGGAGCATTTAATATAACTGTGTTAATGAAATTATCTGCAAGTTAATTAAGATTCTGAATGTTAATACGGTCATAGCTGCTACTGACAGTACTGTTCAATTTCATTCTGGCTTCTGAAGTGGATGTAGCATTACACGCATTCTCTGTCCCCTGGTTTATAATCGGAATGGGGTGCAGGCAAGGCACAGAGAAAGGATAGGAAGCACTCAAGGGAAAGGGGCTTTTGATAGACCAGAGTGCAGAAATACTGTACTAAGTACTATTCAACCAACTCTGGAAATCTTAAGGTGACTGAAGCTGGTTCTTAAGAAAGGTGAGCTTGAGAAAGAATTAATATGAGGTCAGGAAAGAAAACAAGGTAATGAGCTTATTTATTTCATTCAAATGCATATAAAGAAGTAAAGTGAGATTGTGAAAAAAGTAAAGGACCTAATAAGGATTTGTGTTTATTTAGGCTGAAGAAAGTAGATGCAGTTAAACCAAATATGTAGGCCAGGGAGGAGGGGCCAATGGTCTTGAAGGGCTGCTCATATTTGATCTAAAAGGTTAAGTACAGCTCCTGGGCTGAAAGAAATAAGCGCAGTCATATGATCATAGAATGCAAAATTACAGATAGCTTTTTGTTAAACATATGTTAAAGAAAGCTGGACTCAAAATTGTATTCTAGTCCCAGCTATGCTGTTTTCTGACCGTGTAATTCTAGAAAAATCACACAAGTCCTTTAGTTCAGTTCAACATATTTTTTAAACTATGTGGCCTGACCTTTGCAGGGTGTCAGAAACAGAGATGAAATATCTGCCCTCAAGGAAATGCGGTGCAGTGAAAGAGGCTGCCCCATAGATGGACTGAGCCTCAATTTTCCTCAGCTGTAAAATAAAGATAATATATATCATTTTGGTTCAAATGTGTTTTATAGAAGGTTAAAAGTAAAAGTTTACATCAGTAAAATTAATGGTTCAGTAAAATTAATTTTGAAATCAGTTTGAAGTTTATAAAATTTGCACAGTAATTCCAATTTGAAAGTTTCATTTCATTTAGTTGAAAGAGAGATTTGGTCATGACTTATCAAACATCATGCAGTCTTAGTTACCGTAAGTGCCCCATGAGGAAAGATGGTGGGGGTAAGCAGGGGGTGTCTCAGCTAAGAAGGGTCTAACATTTGGAAATATCTGTTGGTAGAATAAGGCAAGACCTCTGTTCCTCAGGCATCTATTTGCAACCACCATTCAACACTGGACCTGGCGTTTCCTGGGAAAAGAAGTTGAACTGTGTCTACAAATCAGTTTCAAAAATATACAGCCTTATCTGGAGAAATGAGAGGACTGAGATGGGGAGGGGCAGCATTTAAATTTCAAGGGTTAGCCTAGGAGGGAAGTAGTTTAGCCATGGCACAAATAAGACCTGAGCATTGATGAGCATCCTTGGCAGCACATACAGGCCATTACCTAAAACCAGCCTGGTGGAGAGGTGTCTATGGAATGAAAGATTTTAATGTAATTCTGTGGTTCCTCAGAGTCCTGTTGTGGGACTCTTTTTTAATAGATGTAATGGAAGACAGAAAGGCTTTTAGCTTTTCATTTGCAGCTAATTTCTAAGTAGTCCTGGAACCACAAGTTTAGATGGCTCTGCAGTGACAGCATAAGCCACCATATTGCAGCAGACAAGCTTTGACTCAGAGCTGAGAATTTGAGCAAAAATGGCAGCATAGGCAAGTGGCAGCCTAGAATGGGCCATTAATAAGACTGCGATAGCTCAGTGGAGCCAAGCACTGATCATTAGTGATGAAAGGTGAGCCCAGCTCCAAAATGATTTGAAGATGCACGTGGACACCCTCAGCAGTTCCCAGAGACTCCAGAGTTGTAGAGAAGCTGAAAGTGCAGCGAAGGTGATGGGCAGACAAGACCCTGATGTTAAAATTCTTGTAATGGAATTGGCATCCAAAGTGCGAACCAGAATTGGAAACCAGAAGATGCTATTGTCACTTTTCAGGAGGTCAGTCAATCTTATCTGAGCTCTAGGTTAGCACATAGCTACACTTTAAATTAATCACAGCTTTTCCATTAGAATTAGTTGATTTATTTGTAACAACAGGGGTGATGCTGTTAAAGAACTGTTGCTTGGAGTGGATGTAAACCTTTAGAAATCCAGGCTTGAGCAAATACACAAACTACAGGAAGTTTGAATTAAGATTCCAGAGGCCTTTTTAAAGGTCATGTATAAAACACTTGGCATGAATGTCAGGAAGGAAAAAAATCATGAGTTCAGGCCCATTAGAGTTTGCTGTCAATGAATTCTCAAAAAGATACAGGGAGAGTTATTCTTTTTTTTTATTATTATTATTTTTTTGAGACAGAGTCTTGCTCTGTCACCAGGCACCAGGCTGGAGAGCAGTGGCACGATCTCGGCTCACTGCAACCTCCGCCTCCCGGATTCAAGCAATTCTCCTGCCTCAGCTTCCCAGGTAGCTGGGACTACAGGCACATGTCACCACACCCAGCTAATTTTTTTGTATTTATAGAAGACAGGGGGTTTCACCATGTTGGCCAGGATGGTCTCGATCTCTTAACCTCATGATCCGCCCGCCTCAGTCTCCCAAAGTGCTGGGATTACAGGCTTGAGCCACCGCGCCCGGCCGGGAGAGTTATTCTTAAGTCACCCTTCTAACACCCTGTCTTAGACTTTGATTTTTTTTTTTTAAGGACCAAATCTCTAGCTAGATGAGGTACAAATACTTTTATTGAGCCAGAATCTTTGGATATGAGATCCATTTTATAACACTAAGCTTCAGCATGCCTAGCTTGGAGAAAGAAGGTTCAGTTATTACTGGAAGTCATCCAGGTTTCCCCTTGGTCATCATAGGTCACAGCTCTCTCAAGCTCAGCTCCATGAGTACTTCCTATGTGTGTGGTGCCCTGCTAGTATACTACAGCATCCTGGGAAGCATATGTAAAGGGTGTGACATAAACGCAAAAAGGAGTTATTAACAAGGCATTCCATCCTAGTTGGAGGCACCAATATATATGTAATAGAAGTTAATAAATAAGCTGGACATGGTAGCTCACACCTGTAATTCCAGCACTTTGGGAGGCCAACGCAGGAGAATTACTTGAGGCTAGGAGTTCAATACCAGCTTGGGCATTATAGTGAAACTCCATCTCTAAAATATATATATGTGTATTAGCCAGGTGTGCTTTGGGATATTGAAGTGGGAGGATTTAAGCACAGGAGTTCAAGTCTGCAGGGAGCTATGATCATGCCACCACACTCCAGTCTGGGCAACAGAGTGGCTGTTAGTCATTCCTGTCTCTGTCAGTCATTCAATCAACCAGTCATTGCTGGCATTTGAAGTTAGCTTTAAAGGATACATAGAGTTCTGACAGGCAGAGAAGGTCTGGGAATAGCTGTTAAAGTAGGTAGGAGGAAATTGTGCATCAGTGGAAACTACACATTGTCTACAGATCACCCCTTTTGCCTACCTGATTCTATGAGAGCTATTTTATAGTTCTGTAAGTTGTGGGTAACTGATAGCAATGTGTGTTAGTTTCCACAGGCTTCTGTAACTTTGTGGCATAAAATAATAGAAATTTCATAGTTCTGGAGCCAGAGTTTGAAATCAAGGTGTCATCAGGGTTCCACTTCCTCTGAAGACTCCAAGGGAGCTTCCATTTCTTTCCCCTTCCAGCTTCTGGAGGCTCCAGGCATTCTTTGGCTTGTGGCTGCATCTCTCTAACACCTACTTCTGCGATCACATTGCCTTCCCCAAGTCTGCTGCCAAATGTCCACTGTGGGTGTCTTATAAAAATACTTGTCACTCAATTTAGACCTCAGCTTGGTAATAGAGGATGATCTCTTCAACTTGAAATCCATAACCTAATTACAGCTTCAAAGAAATTTTCCAAATGAGTTAACATTCACAGGGCCTAGGAATTAATATATGGACATCTGTTTTCTCGGGCCTATCATTCAACCCACTAAAATGCAAAGAAATTCTTGTTTAAGATATGCAAATTCAATTTTCTAGTAAAGGTTCAATTGACTTCCCTACCTCTCACCCCTTTTGGAAAAATCAAGTTTTCCTCTATTTTCACATTCATTTAAATATTCCTGATTTATAAATGAATCTGTTCTTTGGATTCTCTTTTCAAACGGCAATGACACCTAGCTGGTATCCTCATTGAGTGAGTTAAATAAATAAAATCTGTAATGTGTTCACTTTATATAAACCTAAAAGTTATGAATTTGGAAGGATAATTGTCTTTTAAAGGTAGCTGTAAGAGAGTGCTGATTGAAAAGAATGTTATAATCATTTATTTACTTGTTCTCTCTTTTTCTCTCTCTCCATTAAAATGTAAGGTTCACAGTAGCAGACATTTTTTTTTCTGTTTTGTTCACTGATGTATTTCCAGTATTGAAAAAGTGCCTGACACGTATTAAGGACATCATAACAATTATTTTTTTTTAGTGAGTGAATGTGGGATTAAAAATAATAAGCAATCTGGGGTGTTTTCTATTTAAAAGCATTTGGGGGGAGTGAATGTGCTGAAGGAGCAAGCTGCAGATTGTTGGTGCACTTGAATGCCATGCACAAGCAGTTAGACTCTGTCTGGGGTGGTGAGGAGTCATTGAAGGTGCAAGCCAATCTCTTACTGAGTTCTGCATTCATCTTGGTCTGTTTTTCTGAAACCAGACAATTAAGGCTGTACCCAATAATATAGTGATTGTTGCTCTGTGAATAACATTTTTCCCTTTGAAGGGAAGAGAATTTGGATTTTACTAAAATGTAGATTTAGTAATGATAATAGATAATAATCACAGTGGTTTATAAAATGACATGAAGACATCAAGCTCAACTTCTGGCTATTGATGTTTGATAAAAAGATGCAGAATGTTACAGTGAGCAGACACCAATATAAATTTATCTTAGCATATCTGTACACATCAGAAATTCTTTTTGATGTAACAATATTGTTGAAAAGTTTATTAATATTTATTTCAGAATAAACTATGGTATTTAATGATTTTCAATTCCATATCCTAGAAATCCATAAATATGAAATAATCTAGTGCAAAACCAATAGATGAAACTCAGAAACATGGTGGGAAATTATGCCTAGTTTCTGATTTTCTGTCTTTTTTATCTCTTCCTCACTATTTAATTTCTAAATATATATTGAAGTATTTTTTTAATGTGTCATCACATCATCCAACATAAAAGAGTATATGCTGAACTCATCGAAGGTTTGTTTTTACAAGTTGATATTTTTGGTGAACAATCTATACTTTAAATTGATGAATCTTGAATTATGTACAGTAAGAAACTCTGTCATATTGAGTGTAAAATAGCATAGAATATTTGGTAAAGTTTGAATTTGCTCAGGTCCAGGAGAGTCACAGGGCGTCTCTTGCTCAGGGACAGTCCCTACTCTCTCTTTGTGTTCTGAATCAATGGCTCTGTTGTAGTCAAGGCTGCAGTGACGCATTATGAGGCCAGGGAGAAATACAATCCCAGCCCTGACGTTGTTGGAAAGAATACAGATTTGTGGAACACAAATTAGTCTCTAGTATGTTTTAGTGCTACTTCAGATCATTAATGACCTGAATTTTCTGTAAGTTTAAGTTTCTTTTGTTATTAACCCAAACAAAAATTACCCTATTGTTTTTCAACCAAACTGTTTTCTCTCTTATGAAGTCATTTATCCATGTAAGAACAAACTTTCTAAGTATTCACAAAGAGTTTAAATAGTTTTCAGGAGGAGAGTGCAAGGGAAAAATCATAGTTTAGAGAATATAAAAACTACTGATATATTTCCACTGTTATAAATCTCACTGTGACATTATTTTTTTAATGGGCTGCCAAATGAATCAAGCCTAGGAAGAATAATAGCTTGAGGACCTTTAAGTGTTTTGTTTCTATTGACTAAACTGAAGAACTGTAAGGAATATTCCTATAGGAATATGTCTTAGAACTAGCAAATGCTCCTTTTAATTGGTTGAGAAATAACACCATAAATTGATCTTAGTTAACGTCGTTTGTCTCCACATACCAAATGGAGACTTAAAAGAAGTTTTACTTATGTTTTAAAATACTACTACTTCTGCCAGAAAAAAAGAAAAGTATTCCAGACTACTTCATTCCTCATTTTTTGATTAAATACACACATGCTCACACACGCAAAGTAACCAGAAGGAAGTGAATTGACCATGGTCATCTTATTTGAGTTTAAAGGATAAAAGAGACTCTTAAGGGGAGAGAATCGAGAGGGTAAATCTGAGGCAAGGGGAAGGAAAAACGAGCACTGTTCACAAAGCATGGAAACAAATCACCTAATTAACTAGCACATTTGCAGTTTCTACCCACGGGTAAAGCTCTTTGGCTACTAACACATGAGCTGGCTGAAGAGCTTCTGGAGACATAGATGTTAATAAGAATTCAAAAGGCTAGGGCCAGTGGCTCATGCCTGTAATCCCAGCACTTTGGGAGGCCGAGGCGGGTAGATTACCTGAGGTCAAGAGTTCAAGACCAGCCTGGCCAAGATGATGAAACCCTGTCTCTACTAAAAATACAAAAATTAGCCAGGTGTGGTAGTGTGTGCCTATAATTCCAGCTACTTGAGAAGCTGAGGCAGGAGAATCTCTTGAATCCGGGAGGTAGAGGTTACAGTGAGCTGAGATTGTGCCACTGTACTCTAGTCTGAATGACAGAGTTGAGACTCCATCTCGAAAGAAAAAGGAAAGGAGAGGAGAGGAGAGGAAAAGAGAGGGGAGGGGAGGGGAGGGGAGGGAAGGAAAGGGGAGGAAAGGGGAGGAAAGAAAAGGAGAGGGAGGGGGAAGGGAGGGAAGGAGAGGGGAGGGGAAGAACTCAAAAGATGGTGGATCTGACATACAATCATGATTAATTCATCTCTAGTCTTTACAGTCCTTACTGATAGGATGGAACTTTTTGGTTAACATCAAGCGTTTATTGTTGAAATAAATTCATATCCTTTTAGTTAAAACCTTTTCACCTGAGAAGGGCATAATAAGAGATGGTAGAAAAGGCTTGGTGTGGGTTAGGAATAATGTTTAAGGGGTTCTGAACACTGGATAATGCTGTAGTTTCACTTATTTTGCTATTTGTATATGCCGTAATATCCGTATTATTCATTGTTAAGAAGGCAATCAAGAATTATTTTAATAATAATACATCAATGATTTCCCCAGATATCAAGGGAAAAACAGGAGTTTAATTCCTGTCGTTTCAATTATTTCTTCCAAATTCAATCCCTTATAGATACCAACTTATTATGATTTAGTGCACTTAAAAAATTCACATACAGTAAACTTCGCTTTTTTGGGTGTGTAGTTCTGTGAGTTCTGGCAAGTGCATAGAGTCCTATGACTATGAAGATATAAAACAGCTCCATCACTTCCCAAATTCTATCCTACTGCCGTGTATGGTCATCCCCTTTCTCCATACTTAACCCCTGGCAACCAGGGGGTTAAGTGCTTTATATAAAGCCTTTTTCTAGGATGTCATTTAAATGCAATCATCCACATATCATTCATTTTTTTTGACAGTATCTTCAACATTTCAGGGAGAACTGTATGCTTTTTAAAAAAGAAAAGAATAAATCAAGGATGTGATACCTGTCAAATATGGTAGACTTGTTACATGGACATTTAATTATTTCCTTAAAAATATATAACATGAGTATTAGGTATGATATATCTGAAACTATACATTTCTTCTTCAACCCTGAAAGGCCAGGCAAGCCCATGTACATCAAATAAAAATACAGGAATTCTTGGCTGTAAAGGAGTATTGAGCTGAGGCTACCTCTGAAATAGGGAGGGATAGTTATTCTAGGAAGGGCAAGATCCATTTTCTTATTGGCTTCTGGTTAAGCTGCTCATAGTGAGAAGACCTGATGAATGAATGGCCTTTGAAATTCTCAAACTTGCATGTGAGGGCACATTTGTAGATGGAATTGGTCACTCCACCCAGCCCTTGGATCAAATCCACTGCAATAGTTTTCTTGATGGGTTTCCAGGATGCACGGATCACTACCATGTGGTCTCAGTGGAGAGGCCCCTTAACTAGTCAATGGCATGTGGGAAACTGCACTCCTTTCTGAAAACCTGGAGCAACTTGGTTAAAAGCCTCACAGTTTTTCTTTAATAGCAGGCTTTTTCCTTCCACTTAATGGCTCTTTCCTCTTCTCTGCCAAACTCACTGCATTGTTGAGGAATCAGAAATGATCCCATGAAAGGAAAGTGATGGTATTAAAGTGGTCCTCAGGGTCTTGTGCAGGTTCAGCCCACAATGCCGCCTTCACTTAAAATAGCACAGCACTACATTTGTTTGGTAAATGGTTTTGGATGATAACAATCTTTTTTTTTTTTCTTAATTTCAGGATTTGTTTTTCTAAAGGGCTGCAAAGTAATCTTTTAGTTTAATCTCAGTCAAATAACCTGTCTAGGGTCGAAAGATGTATTTTGATGATTAATTCTTAGTGTTACATTGTAGATATCTCTAGGACTTGTAAATATTTTACTAAATTTCATTTAAAAAGTCTCTGAACCCATTAATATCAGGAAATTGCAAATGCATATAAATTATTTAAATATGTGTATTAATAGTAAGATAAATTCTTGAAATATTAATGTTTATGTGTTACTTTTCCTCACTTATTTATGCATGGGCTTTTTTCCACATTAACTCAAGATTGTTTTACTGGGAACGAAAGATCAAGAAAGAATTTCCCTATCTCTCTCCTCCTCCTCCCCTTTTTTATTTTTAATCACCGAAGTCACATTCTTGATAATCAGCAGGGTGAAAGACCTGAGGTAAACAAGCCCCAGCTGTAATGAATCAATACTAGATTTGGAAAGGAACTGAACCATATTACTCTACCCACACTGCCCTCCTGCCTTCTTAGATCAGAAGCAGGCTATCAAAGAACAATTAGGGGTTATGGGGCAGAAGACAGGAGGTAGGAACTTCTCCTAGAGGTAGTTTGGAGGGGTGAGAGATGAGAGGATGGGACCTGGCTAGACTCTGTAGGAAGGGCAGGGTGCCGTAAAGAGACTGCTGAGGACATTTGGGGTCTGAGCAAGGCTGAAAAATCCTTCAGAGAAGCACATCTTCCTGCTTTGGGGAAAGCACATGAGTCTCTTCACTGTAAAAGACTTTGATGATTCCTGATGATCCTGAGAGACTTGTGGACACCCCACACATGTAGTCCCAGCAGTCCAGAGCATATTTAAGCCCCTGCAACAGAGGGTGGGCATCTTTATATTTAAAGACTGGGGAAGATGTGAGGGAAAACAGCAACCCCAGGACTGGGATGGGACTGGCTAGCCGTGAACCAGCAAAGAATGAAAGACAATCACTCACCTTTTAAAAACAGGCAACCCAATTAGAGTATCCACATGAAACAGGATGACTGTGGTCAACACTAAAGCAGCAAAAATTCCAAGTGTCTCTTTTCTGCCTCTTGCTTCCCCAGTCAATGTTTTCACTCCCTCCCTGGGTGCCTGACTTCTATTTGCATCCATTCACAGCACAGCTAGCTGCCACCTAACCCCTAACAGAGGTGTCAGCTGGCACATTTTGGGTACAGATTTACATTTTCACAAGTGGCAAGTTAAAGATCATTGAATTCAGAGGTATGTCTCAGGGTGGAATTAAAAGTTTTAGGAGGTTGGATGGGAAAACTTGATGGAAAAATAAAAAGGAATTAGCTATGGTTGTATGAATCAAAATCATGATATTGAATATACAGTATATGATGTAATGTATATAAAACTTTAGAAAATACAAGCTAAATGTAGTCACAGATTGCAGATCAGTGGTTTCTTGGAGATGAGAGGGGGTGGGAAGGGATAGAAGGGAAGGATTACCAAGGGGCACAAGGAGATTTGGTGGGGGGCGATGGATATGTTCAGTATCCTAATTGTGGTGGTGGTTTCATGGTTGTCTGCATATGTCAAAAATATCAAAGTGTACACTTGAAATTTGTGAAGTTTGGCCAGGCATGGTGGCTCATGCCTGTAATCCTGGCACTTTGGGAGGCCCAGGTGGGCAGATCGCTTGAGCCCAGAAGTGCAACACCACCCTGGACAACACAGGGAGACCAGTCACTACACATAATTTAAAAATTAGCTGGGCTTGGTGGCAGGTGCCTGTAGTTGCAGCTACTTAGGAGGCGGAGGCAGGAGGATCACCTGAGCCAGGAGGTCCAGGCTGCAGTGAGCCATGATCATGCCATTGCACTCTAGCCTGGGTGACAGAGAGAGACTGTCTCAAACAAACAAAAACAAAACAAAAAAGAAACCTGAAAAGTTAATTTTATATAAATTATAATTCAATAAAGCTGTGAAAAACAAAACTTGATGGAATAAGGAGCCAGTTCTGCCTTCCTTGAAGCAGAGCAGTCATTTGCCTGCTCCACTAACTCATAGAGTCACATTTGAGAACAGAGGTATCACTCTTCCTTGAAGCTGAGGAAGCTATAGGGTGGAGGGCTAACGCAACTTAAAGAAGACCACATGGTCTGAGCTGTTTCTAGTGTTATCACAAAGCTGCAGTGCTGTGAAATGCCAGGCTGCCTGTGTCTCAGAGAGGCACGGTTCACCAACCTGTCCTTCATTTCTCCATGGAAGTATTACTTAGCATGAGTGAAGCATCTAGTGACTGAAGATATTGTGGGAAAACATATATTATTTAAATTGAAGCATTAGACATGGCCCCTACAGCTGAATTAGTAAGTCCTGGTGATTTTTCATTCATTTTTCTTCTCTTTGTGCTACTTCTCTGAGTTGGTTAATAGTCATCTCTAATTTAGCCTTGAAGAGAGAAGAATTTCCCAGCCATCCTTTTATGTATGTTTAGGACCTTGTTTAAAGATGTGAAATTGCCTCACAGTTAAGGAATCTTCTTAAAAGGTGTTTGGGGTCATGGGTAATACCACGTATCTTGAACACATTTGCATTTCAAAGCTCTTTAACCATAGGAGCTCTTCTGGCTTCTCACTCTTTCTCCCTTTCCCTGCACTTTAGGAAACAGAGTCCTTTGATGTGATAAAGGCCACAGGATGGTCAGTGACAGAGCCAAGACAGGAATTGAGGCTGCTTGGCTCCCTGCTCAGTGCTCTCCCCATTCAAACTTGGCAAGAAAGCCACATGTACCCAGGAGAGAGCTTTCCCATTTGAACTATGTTAGGCAGGAAGCCCCTCACACGTGCTGGAGCTTGCTCTGTGTATAAGCTAATTCTCATTGCAATGACTCAATCAGTCAGAAATTCTTGCATTCCATGTACAAAGTATAAAATTGGGCTCCTCAAAATGTTTTTCATTAGCGATGCCCCAAATAAACATTGACAGGTTAAATGCTTTCATATTTATTCTAAGGAATTATTGTCATTCTGAACTGGAATTACACAGAATATCAGCCTCATCCTAACAAAGAGCTAAAAAGTATAGTCTGTGCAAAGAGTATTTTATGGAAATAATGTTTAAATAATTAAAATAAATCTCTGTAGTCTTTCCTTTCCGGAGGGGATAATGAGTCATTCTTTTTGCTTACCTCTACGTATCTGTCAGAAAAAAACAAAAAGTCAAACTTCATCAGTATTTGAGATGTGTCTGTGGATGTAAGCCCCTAAACAATCCCTTCCTCCCTCCCATAAAATTTAATTAATCCATGTCTGAAAGCATAGTCTGTTTCCTTTGCATATTTTTGTCCTAGAGCATGTCTGATCTCTCTGCCTTTCTCTACTCTAATCCTGCTTGTGGACCTTAACTCCTTGAGGTCAGGCAAGGATGCAGCACAGATATTAATTTAAAGTGTTGTGAGATTATGCAACCATCTATGTCCCTAATGTATTTTTAATATACTTTAAGGTTTTTCTTACCTTTGTTTTGTTTGTTTGAGAATTCTTTTCTGGGATGAGGACAAAGCAAACCACCAAGAAATCCATTAATAACCTTCCAGAATGCATTGAGTACAAGGGTTTGGGAGTGGATCTCCAAGTGACGGTTACAGTGGCTCATCTCGGCTCTACTGCAGGAGGGAGCATTTAGATAAAGTGGATGCAGGGGCTGCCTTACCCTGAGTTTAGATCCTTGTAGTAGGGAGCGCCTTCAGGAGTATCAAACCATTTTCTGAAACGAAGATCTCCTTTCAGGCTCTGTCAAGGGAAGGGGCACTATCTTGGTTTAAGGCAATTATCTAAGGCAACGTTACTGCAGCTCCAGGGAGGAGGGACACAGGAGGATTATGTGAGAGTAGGAGGAGGGGATAGAGCAGGAGAGGATTTAACTGACACGCTCTATGATCCTGGTCACCATGGATTTGATCAAATACATTTTTTTCTTGTCTTTTTTATTGAGACCCGTAAGACTGTTGGTTTGATAGTCTAAGAGTAAATAGATCATTTTTTTGTCCATTCAGGGATATAAAGTTATACTTGCTATTTATTCTAAATATATATTTCATGGTTATAGCAAGTATCCTCTTTATGTTGTCTGCCAACGGAAACAATCTCCAAGCTAAGCAGTCAGCTGAATGGATTGTCTTTCTTAGCACTGATAACCGGCCAGCTCACTCTAATATTTCAAAAGCATAATGAACCCCATGCCCCATCACCAATATCCAAAAGCAGTTCTAGAACCAGCAAAATTCTATATTGGTAACAAAGACAGTAGGCTCTTCCAGAGCAAGTGCTTTGCTGGTCTTCCAAGAAATAATGATAACAAAATAAAAATAAAGTAATTTTGGGGTCAAAGCAACATAGCATTTCTTAAATAATTCATTAATTTAAAATGCAGGCACGAAAGAAGAATATCTTTCTGTTTGTGACAGTTATCTAATAATTTTATTTTAGTAGGCTTCAAAACTAAAATCTTGCTGTATACCAGACTTTTTAATGATATTAACTCTAAATGTAGGCAAAAGTGTTAAATGTGGTTTATGTAGCTATCTTAATTCCATATTTGATAATAAACATTTAAAAGCTTTGAAACAGTTGATTTGCATAATTTTTTCTCAACTCTGTCAATGGACTCTCAATATATATGGCAAAATAATTCATCCTCAGAAGGTTTCATGCTATCAGATTTAGGAAACCAGAAAAATATTTTAAGATCCAAAAAGATGAGTGGTGACATTTCAGACATGGTGACAGAATGTGGGGAAGCTATTTTGAGACCAAGGGCTACCCCATAGGCAGACACATAGGTACAGAGGAGGTGAACAGGCTAATCCAATTTAATTGTCTTTTATTATTATTATCTTTAGAATATATTTCTACTGGTTACAGAAATTTTTATACAAACATATTATACATTATTATCCTTTTATATATTGTGCAAGAAACAAAAGAGAAGGTAAAAAACAAGATTATTCAAGCATGGTATAGGAGAGAAATCTGGACTGGTAGTCAGGAAAGGTGTATAAATATGAAAATGAGATACTTGATCATTGATTTTGGGTATCCCCCCTATACTAAGAATACAGAGATCACTTTCATTATTGAACTACATTTTAAATGGAAACCTGACCAGTTAGATTAGAGTTCAGTCTCTTGTCTATCGAGACCCCACAGCCAACCCTTAATTGCTACTGTGATCACGAGTTTGTTAATGACCTACATTGGGGTCTAATATTTCACATTTTAAAATGTAGATGTTGACCAAGTTGGCCTCTAAATCCCTTTTTAGATCCAAGCTATCAATCTTGAGTACGTAATCCTGATTGTATCTTTTATACACATGAGGTGTTAGGACAAATGGTTTGCTGGAACTGGCTTGTAAGACCATGCATCTTTCCAACTCCTCCTTCAGTGATATATCTTTGGTATTTTGACATCAGCCAAAGTGGGAATATTTACATCACAGAAATTGGCAGACTCTACAAATGAGGGCTTCATCTTCCCTGTACAAAGGGAAGATTGTTTAATCTTTACCAGTACTCACTGAATAAGTTAATATACATGTAAAGCTTTTGGAAGAGGGCTGGTATATTGTAACATCTATTTAACAGCTATTTGGGAATTTGATCTTGGTAGGAAATTGTTCCTTTTCAATGATGATTTTCATTGGATTGACAAAATTTAAAGGTTGTTTTCAACTAGCTGATGCTCCCGTTTCTCTCTGATGTCTGATCTTACTTGGGTCTATCCTGTCTTTTAAGTCCTATAGGGCTTAAAGTTTGCATGACAAGACCAATGTCTTGTCTTGTATTATTTTCTAATTTTTAATGTATGAATTATGTCTTGCCAGCTAGAAAGCACTTTCATGGAGTGCAGCAGCCACACCTTTTCCTTTTACGTCTTTCTTATTTAGCCTATATAGATATCTGACACTTGAATTAATTCAACAAAGTCAAGGATGGGGATAGTGAAAGGGAGGATTTTTTTTTTCTTTTTTTGAGTTGGAGTCTCACTCTGTCACCCAGGCTGGAGTGCAATGGCATGGTCTCGGCTAACTGCAACCCCCATCTCCCTGGTTCAAGCAGTTTTCCTGCCTCAGCCTCCTGAGTAGCTGAGATTACAGGTGCCCGCCAGCACACCCAGCTAATTTTTGTGTTTTTAGTAGAGATGAGGTTTCACCATGTTGGCCAGGCTGGTCTTGAACTCCTGACTTTGTGATCCACCCGCCTTGGCCTCCCAAAGTGCTGGGATTACAGCAGTGAGCCACTGCACCCGGCCGAAAGGGAGGATTTTTTAAAAATCCCGAACATCCTGAACTTCAGGTTGTCTCTGATTCTTTCTTTATGTTTCCATTCCACTTTTGCTCATTTTCTGCCTTTCACCTATACTCACCTCTGTTCTCTTTCTCTTCAACTAGGTCGCCTACTCACAGAAGGCAAGAACAGTACCATGTACCTTTTTGTAGTGCCTTATACTTTAGAGTTCTTCAATGCAAATAACAGAAACTAACTTTTACTTAATCTAAAATTATATTCATCGAAAATATATATAGAAATTTAAAAGCTAAGAAGGAATTGCTGAGGATTCAAGCTTGGGACAAGAGGCCCAGGATGGTCTTGACCTCTTGACCTTGTGATCCACCTGCCTCGGCCTCCCAAAGAGCTGGGATTACAGGTGTGAGCCACTGCACCTGGCCCCAGAGTTGCCTGCAGCAGACAGCATTTGGGGATGTTCCCCGGGCAGAGCCAATGGAATCTGTCCGCTCTGTCTGCTTCATGCATGCTGTGTCACTCTGCTCACAATTCAAACATCCCTGGATGTAGAATGATTAAACAAACTTAAGCCATATGCCCACCCTTGGCTATACCTGGGGAGTGAGAAGAAGGATCTATCAGCCTTTGACAACCTTTTAACTTTTTTAGAGGGAGTGCAGACTCTTGGATTTACCGTCTCATCAAGGCTGTACATGTCTTTTAAGAAAGGGGCAGGAAAGCTGAGCAGCTTCCAAATGACAACTGTCCATTAAAGGATTCAATAAATATTTGATTCTTTGGTTGATGATAAATGAGAAAATATGGGGGTTAAAATCTTTTTTCACATTTATTTACTAGGAGAGAGTATCTTTCCATAAACTTTGATGTTAATTTTTTACAACTTCTAAAATATCTAGGCCAGGAGCAGTGGCTCATGCCTATAATTCTAGCACTTTGGGAGGCTGAGGCAGGCAGATTGCTTGAGTCGAGGAGTTTGAGACCAGCCTGGGCAAGATAATGAAAACCTGTCTCTACAAAAACTAAAAAAATTACTCAAGCATAGTGGTGCACCTGTAGTCCCAGCTGAGGAAGGAGGATCTCCTGAGCTTGTGAAGGTCGAGGCTACAGTGAGCTTTGATTACACCACTGTCCTCTCACCTGGGCCACAGAGCAAAACCTTGTCTCAAAAAAAAATCTAAAATAATTAATATCCAAAATTAGGAATCCAAAGATAAAAATATTTTCAACAGAACCCTATTTTAACAGAAAACCACTATTAGAGGTCTCTTATAAAGTCAATTATTCCTGTATTCAATTTAGGCATGGTTGTGAAAAAAAAATGCTGAGACAACCGGCGTGTTGTCTAGGACCACAATCTTCACTGTATGGAAGGGTTTTGTTGTGATATCTATGTTTATGACTGAAATTATTTTCCCATAATTCATAAGGTTGTAGTGACTACCACAAAGTACTGGACTAATTAAATTCATTGCCAACAGTTCCAGGGTACATTAGGTTGCACAGGTCACAGTGGCTTCCATAATAGCTTCAGTCCTCTCCTGCACTGTGCAGTGAGGAGTGAGCCCAAAGGAGTTTTGTTTGTTTGTTCATTTTGTTTTGTTTTAGAGACAGGGTCTTGCTCTGTAGTCCAGTAGGCTGGAGTGCAGTGGTGCAATAATATCTCACTGTAACCTCAAACATCTGGTCTCAAGGCATCCTCTTGCCTAAGCCTCCCAAGTAGCTGTGACTATCTGCGCATGCCACCATGCCTGGCTAATTTTAAATTTTTTTGTAGAGATGGGGTCTCACTATATTGTCCAGGTTGGTCTTGAATTCCAGGGCTCAAGCGATCCTCCTGCCTTGGTCTCCCAGAGTACTGTGATTACAGACACAACCCATTATGCTGGGCTCCAAAGGGGATCTTAAGAGTGATAGTAGGACAATCCAGGAAGAGCCGGGCTTTGGTGGGATGGTCTGCTTGTAGAATTTATGCACTCATTCATTTTTCATGCATTCATCAAACATTTGTCGAATATCTAGTATTTTCCCAGGCATTGTGTCAGACACTAAGGACCGAATAGACTAATACAGTTGCCCCTCTGGTATCCATGGATTCAACCAATTGTGGATCAAAAACATTTGGGGAAAAAAAATTCACAAAGTTTCTTAAGCAATATTTGAATTTGCCATGTGCCAAGTACTATGCAGAATCTGCACAAATGAAGTGATGTGTAGGCATATTATTGGGTATTATATGTAATCTAGAGATGATTAAAGTATAAATGAGCATGTGCATAGGTTATATGTAAATACTATTTGTTTATGTGTCTATTCCTTCTACCAAACTGTAAGCTGTGGATTTTAGTATCTGTGGGGAGGAGGGTTGAGGTAGTGGTGGGTCCAGTGAGTTTTGGAACCAATCCTTCATGGATACCAAGGGATGACTGCATTTAACCAGCATTTGAGTCAGCCATATTGGTGATTTACAGTTAGCATCCGTTATAATTGGTCAGAACCTCTCTTGTACTGCTTGCTAAATATTTTGAGTATCATCTCTGGATATGAAAATGGGTAAGATAAAGTTCCTATTCTCAAAAAGCTTACAGTTTGGTAGAAGGGATAGACACATACGCAGATGAAAGATACATGATATGGGCAGTGCTATTCTTCACCTGGTCATTTATTTATTATAGCTTGTTTCAGGTTTTGGGGCTTCTTTACATGTTTAATTTTCATTGTAAGAATTAAATCCATCTAGAAACTAAGTAAAAGTATGCTATATTAATGACCAAGACATTGCTGGAACGAACTCTGATAAATTATTGGAAATGACTTATTTTCCCAGGCAATGTCTCTCTCTAATAAATTCTTGGAAATGGTTTATTTTCTCAGGGCTTGTATAGTCATACAAGCATGATGAATTTTATAATGAGAGACAGAGACAGAAAGTAGCCAATGAGCGGCTATATTCCTTCTTTTTCCTAATTATTTTCTGTAGATTTTCCTGAAACTCTAAAAACAAATACCTACTGAGAACCTACCAAGTATCAGGCATTAGATATGAGGGCTGAAAATATAAAGATTAAACAGATGTGGCTTCTTTAAAACACTGCAAATAATTTAGAATGGCTAAATGGGATATGTATATTGAGAAAGCCGAGTCCCAGAGAAGTTAAAAAATTGGCCCCAGTTTGCTAACTCTTCACCTCTTCATATAACTGTTTAACAATTAATTTTTAGGATATGATGAGTAAAACCTTGTCAGTACAAACCAGTATCATCATTTTTTTTTTCTGTTTGATTTTTTTCGGCACTTGTGCAACTCTGGATTTCTTTAGAGAGGTAAGACTGAATTAAGTGGTACCCCATGCAAACCAGTGTCTTTAAATTTGATTTTAGCTCAGTTAATAAATGAAGGAGACAAAAAAGCCACAGCATCTATAGCGTGGTTGGTTAGAATGATGAGGTTGTTAGCATTTCGGCTCCTCGTCTTTCATTTTTCATCTGGGGCCAATATCATCTTGCCACACACAGGCTTCTTTGTACCTTACTGTTTGATCATGCCCATGTTTATTTTACAGGCAACTGGTGCCCATGAGGTCATGTAATGGAGACCTCACGTGTGTGTGATGTTCATTTTTAAGGAGCTGCTGGTATCGCAGTGTACATTAATGAGCAGGTGAAAGCTACATAGCAGCTCCAGTAGCAACATGACAATAAAATTGTAAGTGGTGATGTCTGAAGAGGACTTTGGGAAGTGCAGACTCTGCCTTTCTCATGCACTCATCTGAAAAGTCACCTGGGAAACACTAGATTCTAGGTACGTTGTTTAAAGAGGAAACAGGCCGAGTGCAGTGGCTCAACCTGTAATCCCAGCACTTTGGGAGGCTGAGGTGGGCAGATCATTTGAGGTCAGGAGCTCGAAATCAGCCTGGTCAACATGGTGAAGCCCTGTCTCTACTAAAAATACAAAAATTAGCTGCACATGGTGGTGTGTGCCTATAATCCCAGCTACTCAGAAGGCTGAGGCAGGAGAACTGCTTGAACCCAGGAGATGGAGGGTGCAGTAAGCCAAGATTGCACGACTGCACTCCAGCCTGGGTAACAGAGCGAGACCCCATCTGGAAAAAAAAAAAGGGGGGAAACAGCCCCTATGTTTAGCAGGTCATGAAATGCTTGCAAATAAATTCCAGGTTAATATTTTCAATTTTAAATGCAGCCAAAAGTAATCACCTTAGGATGCTTTCTTCTATTTCATACCTCAATCTTTGAGTGAAATGTGTATCTTCACCCCTGCAAATGAAGAGAACTGGGGATTCTCCCTGTTTTAAACCTCTAGAGACTTTTTTGCCTGCTTTGAAAAAATGAGCATGACTGAAAACAGTCATTATTTAGTTAATATTTTATTGTTTAGTCAAACTCTTCTTTCATAAGGCAACCAATATTTAATTAATGGCATGTAAAATAAACAGGAATATTACTGTTTTAAGTCAGACTATTCATATTTTCAGTGATCAAAAAGCCTTTAAGATCAAGAACTTGTAAAGTTACCTCCACGTCTGTTACTAGAAACTTCCTCATCCTATTTCTTTTCTACACAGTTTGAAAAGAGAAGTATTTATTTAATGCTTACTGCTTGCTAGGTAAAATGGAAGAAGAAAAGGGAGGAGGGAAGGAAAGAAGGGGATGGGGCAGTGCAGGAGAAGGTTATAGCACACATTCTGATGCCAGGCTGCCATTGTCTAAACTCCAGCTCTGCCACCTTCGAGCCATATGATGCTGGACATGTTCCTCAATTCCTCTGTGCCTTAGTGTCCTCAAATATAAAATTGATATAATAAGAACATTAATAACTTCATAGAGTTTTTTGAGGAATAAATAAATACTTGTAAAGCACTAGAACAGTGCCTGGCATACAGTAAATGCTATCTAGGCATTTGATAAATAAAGTCATCATGATCACAGTATTAATAGTCAACATTTGCTGAGCCCGTATTCTGTGACAGGCACTGTGCTAAACAATTTGTATAGATTAACTCCTTTAGCCCTTACAGCAGTCCTATGATGTTAGTATTATCATTATCTCCATTTTATAGATGTAGGAACTGAGGATTAAGGCAACTAGTACCTAGTTTTAAGATCATAGATATAAGTGATTAGAAGCAATTTGGAGTCTATGGACCCTGAGTATAAAGAGCCTGCATCCTCACTGAGCTTACAATTTAGTATAAAGTATGTAGAATAAAGGCAATTCTGCAGTAATATAGTTTGGATATTTGTCCCACTTGAATCTCGTGTTGAAATGTAATCCTCAATGTTGGAGGTGGGACCTGGTGGGACATGTCTGGGTCAGGGGAGCAGATTTCTCATGAATAGTTTAGCACCATCTCCTTGGTGTTATCCTTGCAATAGTGAGTTCTTGTGGAGATCTAGTTGCTTAAAGTGTGTGGCACCATCCCCCTGTCTCTCCTGCTCCCTCTCACCGTGATGCGCTGACTCCCGTTCACCTTCTGCCATAATTGTAAGTTCCCTGTGGTCCTCACCAGATGCAGATGCCAGCAGCATGCTTTCTGTACAGCCTGCAGAACCATGAGCCCATTAAACATTTTTTACTTATTCATTACTCTGACTCAGGTATTGTGTAAGAATGGCCTAATGCAACCAGTAAACATTTTTATGAGTACAGGAAGCAGTACACACAACTGGGAAAAAAACAATGGTTCAAACATATCTCAACCAAGAATTCACTTAATATATATGTAGTATACTCTCTCTCTGGCATTGTTTTCTGTGTTCCTTTCTCCATTTTAGTGAAGATAAGTTAGATCGTGGGGAAACTATTAACATATTCAATGTCTCTGGGGCAAAGGTGGCATTATTTGTTTAAAGGAGGTGCTTCATGAGTAATTTACACGACCTTCTTTCAAACTTTTATAAACAGATTTTTGCATCTTAACATTTTTTGGTAGATGTGAAAAAATTATTCCTTCAATAACAAACAGGAAAGGACCTAAAGTGCCACTGCATCAGTTAGGAATGCATTTACCTCTTCAACTTAGGTTTACTTTTCCTTCTTTTCATTCCACCATTCTCAGCACCTAGCATGGCTCTTCATCATTAAGATGTCTATTTCTGTGGAGGCCCACATTTTCATTCAAGGTCGGAAGAGAGAAGCAGAGTAGCAAGCTTCTCAGAAGCCTCTGGCAAATGTTCTGTTACATTATTATGATTTCACTGATATAAAATATGTCATATGACTATCTTACCTGTAAAGAAGTTCACGAAAGGTATTTATTCTACTGTTGCTCTTGATTAATAGCTTGGCTGGGTAAGAATTCAAGACTGAAAATCCTTTTCATAAAAGATTTGACGATGTAGCTCTGTTTGTTTTTTAGTTTCTAGAGTTGCCTTGAGACTATGATATTATTCTTATACCTGATCCTTAATAAATGATCTTTTTGTTCTTTCTCAAAATTTTGGAATCTTTTTTTTTATTCCTATATTCTGAAATTTCACGATGATGATCCCTGTGTAAATCATTTTATTGTTGTTATTCATTATAGTGGGGACTCAGTGGGCCTTTTAATCTGGATTTCAAGTCTTTAAATTCTAGAATGTTTTTGTGATTTACGCTTTTGATCATTTCTTTTCATCTGTCTTTTTTCTTCCCTATGAAACTTCACTTACTACATATTTGACTTCTGTGTCATGTTTCTTTAACTTTGAGCCTTTTTGATGAAATATTTTCCTGCTATAATATTTTTTATTTTCCAAGATCTTCTACTTGCTGTGTTCCTTTTTAAAAAATAAAAGCCTGTTGTTCCTTAATTCAATTTCCAGTATCTCTCTGAGGATATATACATATAACTATATATGTGTGTATTTGAATAGTCTATCATTGACATGGTTTTACATGGTTTCTGTATATATGTCCATATAATGTATGTCTGATAAATAGCACATAAATCAAATTATTGTGAATGTTAAAAATGGCTTAAAAATATTACCAAGCATTTCTGACTTAGACAAAGTGAAACTTTCCAAAGCTAACTTGTTTAGCTTAATACAAGAAAATATTTTCTTTTCTATCTGTGAAAAAAGCTTTGTTCTTTTAGTAAGTTGTGGTTCAAAAAGAGCAATTATAAAAATAGCAAAGCCATGACCCATCACAATCTCTTCTTTGATAAGTCTGTGGTTGATGCTCTATACCAGTGATCCATGGGTTCCCTGCTTGATGACACAGGTATATTTAAACCCTGTCGTGAATCAGTGTGTATTGTTACTGACAGGCTTTAATCTGGATATATTTAATGATACAGTACAGCCTCATAGCTCTCTGTAACTCTCTTAAGGGGCCCACATCAAAGGGAACACTGCGGTTATGGTAATTTTAAAATGTCTATTGGTTTGTATCTAACGGATAATAGAACATACCCTGTTCCGTTCTACAAATTTTTTCCTTTTAAATTTCTCTTATTTTTATCTTCTAGCACATCTGAATGCTCTGCTTACTTGAAGAACCACTCTTGTATCCACAATACACTTGTTATTTCACATCTGGCTGCTTTCCAAATGGCAGACTGGTTTTAAAACTTTCAGCAAAATTTAGTAAAACAGACCACTGTGTGTTGGTATAATAATAAAGATCTCTATTAGTGGTCATTGTTTATTGACTTTATTGATACTCTGGATTTTTTTTTTTTATTTTCCTCTTCCAACATGTAAATCTCCATTCTCAGATAATTTCTTACCACTGCTAAACTAGTTCCTTATATTATTTTTTTCTCCATTTAGATTACAAACTTCTTGATGAATCAGACTTGATTTTTTTTAAAAATAAAATTGCTGTATTCCACTAACAAAAGACCTACTTGATAATTTCTGTTTCCTATTTTGCCCAACCTAAATACTTCTTTTTTTTTCTTTGGTACATTTTCCTAAACTTTTGAGGCTACAATTTTCTAGACAACATAGTGCTCCTTGTATAGCAATGCTGGTGTTCTTCACTATTGTACAAGGTATCACCCATCAGAAATGAGAAGGGTTTAGACAGCTGGGGTTTTCAGTGTATGTAAGTGAATATGTGTATGTGTGTGTGTATGTCTCTGAGTACACGTGTGAGCGTGAGTGTGTGCATGTATTCTGGTCATAGAGACATAATTGGAGATTCCATTGACCTCTTAGTTACCTGCATGGTATGCAGAGATAGGAGCCTGCTTCTGAGTAGAGTGATGCCACCCACAGGCTCCTCTACTTCTGTATCCTTTGAGGAAGCTTCAGAGAAACCTGAGTCTGAATTTCATCTTCACCACTTACTGTGTGCTATAATTATCCATAATAGCGAGATAATATTTTTCCCTTAAGAGTGATGTGAAGCCTAAATGAGGTCACTCATATAAAGTGTTCAGCACAAATGAAACCTTAACAATCTCCCAACACTTAAAGAAATGATATGCTTTCTCTAGGCTATTTTTCTGGATATAGAGCAATATTGAGAAAGGTCTTACTTGGACTCTCTTTTGATGGCATTTTCAGAATAGGGCAGGAAATTATCCAACTTGCCAGAGACTGCTAGCTGCAAATCATCCCTTCTTATGGAGAACAGGTAGAAAATCCAGGAGGTGAAATAAAGAACATGTTCAATTAGAGAATGCTGTTTCTTGTGCATGTCAAATTTGTTTCCTTCTCTTGCACTAGCTGTTCCTTCTGCTGGAAGACTATTTATATGACTGGCTCCACTTATTGTTCAGATCTGAGAGTAACTTTGCATTTCTCAGAGAGAGTTAGTTCCTGACCATTCAACTCAAAGTACTATCACTTTATCTAGCCCTTTTCTTGTTTGTTTTACATGTTTATTTGTTTCCCTCCACTAGAATCTAAGTTTTGTGAGAGCTGGCACTTTGTCCATCTGGGTCAC
The DNA here is from genome assembly GCA_963573385.1 of Cacajao melanocephalus. NCBI lineage: Eukaryota > Metazoa > Chordata > Mammalia > Primates > Pitheciidae > Cacajao > Cacajao melanocephalus. The sequence continues at coordinate 23,379 of CAUYLG010041922.1, read as the reverse complement.
TGAATCCCAATGGGTTACTCACAGATGTATTTAGTACATAGTAGGTGTTCAAAAAATATTTCTTGAGAGGTTATTTAAATGCACAGATTATATTTTAACTAAGAAAGTGAACAGAAGGAAGTTGGTCACTGATTTATTACTAGTAGTTCACTACTCTCTATGTATGAAGACACCATTTACTGATGGTTATGAAGCAGATGCTCAATAATTTTTTTTTAAATAAACAGAAGGGCAAGGAGCCAATGTAGTTTATAGTGGAGGGTATTCATGGACACTGAGAGTATATTTTAGACACAATTTATTAATGGCCAGTCTCAGGCTGAGACAAAATAGAACAGAGGATGCTAAGGTCTTTCGTGCCCAGGCAGTCAGTGCTCACCTGTTCCCTGTAACTGCCTGGGTACCTTTCGCTGAGTCACCAGTCCTGTGTCTTAATGTTTTTGTAGCACCGGCATTCTGCTCCTTTATCCTTCCATCAGTCCAATCTTAGATACCGTATATCTCTTTCTCAAGAAGCCTTGCTCAACGCATGGTGCTTTCAACAGTGATGAATATCGTTCTCTCTGACTTCTCATGAAACTAGGATAATAAAACAAATTAGAATGTATTTTAACATCATTCTCCCTTGTTCGCTGTCCAGCTAATCAACAGTGGGCTGGCTAAAGAAAGATGAGCATGAAGCAGAAAAATACTTTGGTGAAAAATTCAAGAAAGGGCCAATATCCATTAAAAGACTGAAAGAGGGGATGTTTTGGGCCCACCTCCACTGCGGACAGAAATTCCGTTCTGCTAACATCCCTCCACATCCATTGTCTGAAGGATGCACTGCTATTTTTGGGTTATAAGTGGGCTCCAGTGGCCCATGTTGACCCTTTGAAATTCCCATGGGACTGTAAATTCTATCTGTTTGGGGAGCAGCCAGCCATAGCTAATTACAGGCCTATGGTATTAGTAGAACAGTGTCAGCTTTTTACATTGGCTTGATTGAGAACTGAGGATATAAAAGTGTGACATGTTTTTCTGTAATCATAATCATGTAATCTTGTTTCATAATCATTAATACTTTCTAATATTTATTAAACAGTTAATATGTGTTGAATACTTTTGTAAGTGCTTAACATGCAGTTTTTTATTTTAACTCATTTTTACAGGAAAGGTTTACAGAAGGCCAGAAGGGATAGGGGATTTTGCCAGAGGCCATTCAGGTAATAGGAAGCAAAGCCAGAAATTTGATCCCAGCTAGTTTGACCCCATAGTTCGAGCATTAATCAATCCCTGAACCACACTAGCTCTGACAAGGGTGTAAGGGAGCAGTGATTACTACCTGACTTAAAACACAATGGGAATTATTCCCAATGAATTCCAACATATAAAATCAAGGGACAATTCTTCTTGCCATAGAAAATCTATTTGATAAGTACCAACAAGTAGTTCAAAGGTTATCGAAAATAATTTCTAATAGTTTAATTCGTTAAAAGAAATGGTTTATCTTATTAAGCATAATCTCTAAGGCAAAGAACTATACTTTGCCAATGGCCTCAGGAAGGCTACCATGGGTTATTTTTCTAGATGGATTTTCCAACTGTTCCCACTAGATGGTGCATGGGTTACGCAAACACCCCAAATCTCTCCTTGAGAGGAATTATCCCAAAACAACAACAACAACAACAACAACAACAACAACAAAAAAAAGAGAGAGAGAGAGAGAGAGAGAGAAATTGAGCAGAGAAAGGTAAATGTGGAATTTGGACTAGTTGAAGATTGAAACACCCTAAACAGTGACTTGCTAACAAATAAAGCCTGGGTTTCGAGTTCCATCTTTTTTTTCCTTTCAGAATAAACACTAATGGCTACTTAATCTGAGTTAAAGAAAATGTGAATAATAGTCAAAAGCTGTCTGAGAGTTTGTTTTTTCAGAAAACTGTATCACCTATAATTGCAGCCAGGACTGGTACTTTGAAAAAGATATTGAGGAACCAATTCCAATGAGCCAAATAGGTGCTTCCCTTAATTTTAATATGTGTTTTTCTAGAACCAATCAGAATCTGTAAATTTTTATTTCTTCCTAATTTTCCTCAATTAGTTTGTAATAAAAATGGTCACAAATAGCCAGTTACCACTTTCTAATAATCATATGACAAATTATTATGATATTCTAAAATTCCAGATAGTGTAATAAATAGGACCAGAAAATTCTGGGAAATCCCATGAGAATAAATTTAAAAACCAATAGTCACTTATTCTATTTGAACTTTCATGTCTTCTTCTACAAAATGAAATAGTAGCTCACCAAAACTCTTTTCAGACTTCTTTATTACCTTCAAAGAAAAAGAGAATATTGTGGGTGCTTATACCCAGAAACGACACATGTGCAGATACACTCCCCTGTTTGAGTCTGAAAGAGAGTTATGTTCTGTTTCCAGAATCAGGAGTATGTGGAAACATTATTATGTTTGCTGAAAGGGTATGAAAACAAAACCTCACATATGTAGAAGGATGAAGTGGTAATTAGAATTAGGTACTGCACAAGAGAGTATTACCATTCACTGTATTTTTCTCAAGTCATGTAGATTCTGCTTTGAGGCAAAAAGTGTTGATGTGATTATAGGTACTACTGCATACTTCCAGATTAATTTATTTTCACCATATGAGAAGTTCTTTTCTTTATTTTTTCCCTCAGGTCTATCTATTTGATAACTGTTAGCTGTTAAACATTAAAAATACCCAGTTGCCATTTTTATTTTAGACGAGATCCAGATTTTAAAAATCAGATTTTAGATGAAAAACAAATTGGATATGACCCAATGAACAAACACACAGGTAAAATAAATAATGTCCACAAAACAGTTCTATTATCATGATGCTTATTTCCACACTTAGAAGAAAAATGTCGACCTAACACCCATTCCATTTGTAGTGGTAATGAAGCCAGAATACCTGGTTGGCTCACTCCTTCCCTGTGCTGACTTCTCCTCCCTGAGTTTACTTCTCTTGTATTTCCTTTAATGATTCAGTACCACCTTTCTTTATGGAGAAGAGGGTTGAGAGAATGACACTGAGCTGAAAGTGGGTGCCGATGCTGCATAGCTGAAAAGCAGCACCACTGTGGGAAGGGTACTTTCTTCACCTTTGAGGGGGCGTTAAAGTGTAGGATCCTGTCTGAAGCTACACTATTCATTTGTGGGTAAAGTGCAAAGCCTAATTTGTTTTCGTGATGATTGCTTTTGCTCTACTGAACTTCATAGGCAATTGTTGCATTGACTATTTTATGGCCATTCACTATTCTAATTAAGAGGCAACTGCCAAAGTATGCAGACATGCAGTGGGTATCTAGAGTGCTTTTAAAAACTAAACATCCTTCTAAGCAATATAGAATAAGGCAGGATGGAAAACATACCGGGTAAGTAGAAAAAGGGTAGGAGATCAAAGAGCCATCTGTGTTTCTCCTCTCTGACATCTTCTGATGCTTATTTATAGTCATCCCACTTTTGCATTCAGTATTTCTAAAGATTGAATAGAGCCATTTCCCGCTTAATTAATCATCAACCTCATCTCAATCCATTCATAAATAGGTTAATAAATGCACGAACCCTGAGTTGTGCTGGATAATCTATAATTTAAGCCAGGTGTGGTGGCTCAAGCCTGTAATCCCAGCACTTTGGGATGCTAAAGTGGGTAGATCACGAGGTCAGGAGTTCGAGATCAGCCTGACCAACATAGTGAAACCCCATTGCTACTAAAAATACAAAAATTAGGTGGGCATGGTGATGCACCCCTGTAATCCCATCTACTTGGGAGGCTGAGGCAGGAGAATCACTTGAACCTAGGAGGCAGAGGTTGCAGGGAGCTGAGACTGTGCCATTGCACTCTACCTTGGGCAACAAAGCGATACTCTGTCTCAAAAAATAAAAAAAATCTATAATTTAGCACAGAACATAGAAAGTATTCAGTACAAGTTTTTTAGGATATGTAAGTGGATGCATAAATGGTTCTTTTTCCTGAAAAGAGTTTTAGTCCCAGAAAGAAATCAATCCTTAATTGAAAATTCAAAGAACATTTGATTGTAGTATAACCAATCATTTTATATCAGAATACAATGCTTTATTTCCAAGAAAAATGGTCAATAATAGGCTCTGTGTGTCCCTTAAAAGCTAATGTTTCAGGAAACATAAAAAAGATTATGTAAGGTTTCAGTTAGCACTGAAAATTTAGCACCGGGTACCTGGGTGTTGCAGTCAGAAGTCAAAGGAAGAAGAGGATCTTTAGATGCTCTCTAGAGCCACTTCTGTATCTCAAATCTTCAAAGAAATAAACTTAGTCTATAAATGAAAACAAGTGTTCCAAGAGCCTGGACATGTCACCCAGTGAATCTGGCTGTGTTAGAAATGCTCCCTTTTCTGAGAAAAAATAAGTGCTGGGTTCTATGACACGGCCAAAAATCGAAAGTTTTTTCTTAGTTTACAGTCTCTTGGGATCACGTATCACTGTAACTCACTCAGAGCCTCCAAAATGCAAACGATTGATCTCTACAGTGCTGGGTATTAAACCAGGCTACAGGCTCACTGTGGCCATCATCACTTATTATAATGCCGTTGATTAGGAGTTAGTAACAAATAATGATGACAACTCAAAATTATTTGCATAAGGAAAATATAACTAAAAACAAACACACAAAACACTGGCTAGTCAAGGAAGACACCTAACATACCAATTCTTGAGAAAATCATCTAGTAGAGAAGGCTTGCAGGTGTCAGTCTATGGAGGATGAAGGAAATTCCTGTGAGCTTTCCTAAAACGCTCCTTAGGGTATGCTAATATGGAATTATTTTCTTTCACCTATTTCCCTCAGCATATTCTTATTTGGGGGAAAGAGGAACAGCCCCAGTGATTGACCGCTTAGATAAGATAGCTAGTCTCTTGCTTACAGTTGGTTAAAAGGAAGTCACATAGTTGTGTAACCTTTGAACCCTGAAGGAAATGGGTGGTATTTGATGGAATAAAACCCACTGGCTGCCTTATCTTCTAAGGTCTGGATGTCATCTTTTTAATTTCTGCTGCCTGTTTCATTGACTTCTGAGGTCAAAAGAGTGAGACCTATTAGTAAGACGCCTCACACAATCTAAGTTGTTGAGTGGTCTTGGATTTCATATCTCTGACTTGATCTTAGGGCTCTTTAAAATAACATCACTTATTCTGAATAGAGCTTTGATTCTCCAAGTTAAAAACAAAAACCAAGAAACAAGTGAAGTATACCAATGAAATGTATTGAAACCAGATGAATACTACGGAGAGACTGTAATTCTTTTTTACTACAGTGATACGGTTTTCTCAACAGGAATTTATTTTGTAGATAATGATCAGTTTGAATATACTAATTTCATAGTTTTAAAATTCATTATCTCTCCTTTCTCTCATTCTTGGCAGTGAACATAAATATTTTTTGCACTTTTTTTGTTCTAATTGTAATAAAGATACCATAAATGGAGTGTACTTTGAATCCTAACAAAAATTATGTTGGTAAACATCATAGATTTCCTCAGCATTATAATCTCTACAGGTAATTGATAATGTTGTCTTTATCAAAAACATTTAAGATCATATGTGATCACATGACCAAAATGACAGCACTGTACCAATCATGGAAAACAACATTTTTTCACTTTTAGAAACTCTCGCTCTAAAAAGTTTGCCGTATGAGACATGAGGGATGGATCTTCACTGATTAGTCATAATTAGCAATAGCAAAAAGATTATACGAGATCATATGAGTATAGCGTTTGGTGATATACATATTATTAATATGCTTTGTATTTGCTGGGTAATTTATTTAGGTAATACAGAGCATTGTTTAAATTTATTCTCTCATTCAACCCTCCAAAGACATTTCGTCTTTTACATATGAACAAACCAAGGCTCAGATAAGTGAAGGGATTTTGCCTTCAATACACAGAGGGTAAGTGTTAGAGCCAAATGCAGAATTATTTCATCCATATCTCATGTGCAGCAATTGGAATTTGCAAAATAAATATGACATAATTCCTGCCCGGAGGGAACATGCAGTTTAGTTGGGAAGTGACTGATGCCATGAAAACAACTTGTATGGTTGGTAAATGAGCACAGTCCTGGGACTAGATAGACTTTGCAGCTCACAAAAACCTGTTTCTTTGAGTTGACTAAAGTCATGCGTAAAGCATAAAACAGAAAATCTTTGGACTGATCAGAGATGCTGTGCAGACACTTGTTGTCAAAGGATCTAAGACAGTTTACGATATAAAATGTCTTTTAGTCTAGACCTACCTCTATGCAAATGTTATCATCCATATAACCATGTGTTTCTCTAGCAGCCATGCAACATACACTGTAACTACAAAGAGGAAGCCAGACTGTTCTTGAGACATACATTCAGTTTTGCCTCCTAGGTAGGTTTCTGGCAGGACCAGTAAGTGATGCATGCATAGTGTATTGATTGAACATGTTACTGCAAGTGACCAGAGGTTTTGGCCTATATAAAACCACTAGTCAGTGGTTAATATTCAGCTGAGCTACAAACTAGAGCGCAAAAGCAGGAACAGGATTTGCAGTCTGTTAATGTTTTCTTAAAACCTTGTTAAGAAAGTGCTAAGTTCATCATTAATGGAAGCAATATGAATTAGGTGTTATAATTAGCAGTACAATGCTATACCTTTGTAAAAGGTTATCTTTTATGTCTTTTTGTTTATTAACATAAGTTTGTGCTTTGGATAATTATAGCCAAGGGGGAAAAACTGAGAACTGCAAAAGTGCTACTGATTAGTCAAATAGAAATGTAAGTACTCCAAATAAGACATGGAATTAATTAGAATACTATTGGGGTAGTTAAGTTTGTTTGGTGGGAAAAGAGATAGGGACAATTTAAATATAACTCAGTGTCTTACTCTTTATGGAAATGATGTACATTTATGCACATTCACAGAGTTTGGCACCTAGTAGGCATTCAAAAAATGTGCTAGTTTTTATGAAATAGTCACTCTGTTCATTGGAGAATGTAAGTCCTTTATCATCTACTCCAGCTTCTCTGCTCCTGAAACCTTCCGTACTTCCATGAAGCCCTCATCACCAGATAGGCTGATGCTTACTTGACTTGTCCCACCCCCACACACTTGGGCTTTTTAAGGACAAGGACCACATTTTACATACTTATCTTTCTGTTTCTGGTAATTAGCATGTCATCTGGCAGATCATCCGTACTTAATAAATATTTGTTAAAGGTTACAGTAATGCGTGCATTTTCATTTTTACTGTTTATTAAATCTCGTATTGACTATCTGATTTCAGCCAATCAAAATTAAAATTGAATCTCTTTGGAACTTTTCTAAATTTTATTACCAGACACCTTAGCATATTTCAAGATTCCTTGAGCTTCTTGCCCATCCTTTAGCTAATCAGTAATTAAACTCCCTAGATTTTACCTCTTTAATAATTGAATACTTTGCCCCCTTTGCTATATTTCCACAGCTAGTGCTTTAGTTCACTCCAACGCTATTACTTCCTTGGATAACTGCTGCAGCCTTCAACGCAGTCTCCCCACCTCTGTCTAGTCTGATTCCCCATTAGTTCATATTCCAAATTGAAGTCAGGGGCCATTCTTGAACAAATGTATGATCCCGACACTGCCCTTCTTAATTAATTCAGTGAGGTCTTCATAACTTTTAGTAAAGTTCAGACTCTCCACTTTAGTACACATGTCCTTTCAGACCTCGCACCCTACCTGTTCTCCCTCTCCATTTTATTCCAGTTGTATTAAACTATTTATTATCTCTTAGCTTGGAGCCTTTATCCCTCCCTCTGCCTGAAAGACCTTGCCTCTACCTTCACTTCTTCTTCTTCTTGCTAAATTCAATTCATTTCTCAAGGCTCAATGTAAATTTTGTCTCTGCTAAAAAAAAAAAAAACAAAAAAAAACCTTTCTGGATTTCCCCAGGAAGATAGGAGACAATCTTTCTCTGTAATAGTGCATTCCCATTGCATTCTCTGTGTTGGGTACATAATAGACATTCAATATTGTATGCATACCCATAGGATGTGAACATATAGGTGTTAAATTTCTTTTAAATAAAATTTTAGCTACTTTAATTCAAATAGACATTATCATATAGTTCAAGACTCCCTGGTAAGGATCGGCCAAGCTGGACATATAGTGTAAGAATTAAACAAATGTCCATTGGCTTCTGTGAAAGTAATTTACTGAAGTTTTGATAGGACTGTGTTAACTACTAAAGACTGTGAAATATTCATTGGTAAAGCAGATTTTAAACCTGATTTATATTGCCTATTTTAGATGCAAGGTACATAAGAAAACCAAGAAAATGTTGTATCTTCTTTTGAAGGTCCCCAAATACATTATATTCTACTTTAAATTGGTTTCATTGAATGTTCAGTAGCTACATATGCATATCTATGGAATGTATGTAAATCATAACGAATAATGATTCAACAAATCCCATATACCCTTACTCAATGTAACCAAAGAAATACTGTATTACCTTTGAAATTCCATGGGTCTTTCCTTAAGCCCATTCTCTTCCCAACATACGGATCACTATGTTGAATTTTCATCAAGTTCTTATATTTCTTTATAGTTTACCACCTGCTGGTCTTGCATGGTTTTGCGTTTTTTTGTAGAAGAAATCATACTATATGTATTTTTTATGTCCAGATTTTTTTTAACTCAGCATAATATTCCTATGATATAACCATGTTGTTTTATTTAGCTGTAATTCACTTCACTTCTGTAGCATATTCTATTATTTGAATATACCAGAGTTTAAAAAAGAATACATTCTATCGTTGGTAGACCTTTTTTTTGTTCCATTTTTTTGCTATTATAAATGATGCTTCTGTGAACTTGTCTAGTATATCTCCTGGTATAAAAGTAGATATCTTTACTTTTTATATGTCTGATATGACTGTATAAAAAATAACACCATACTGGGGCAAGCAATTATTACCCACAATATTGTACTTACATGATAATGGTGCACGGTTACACATCACTTGGTTGTTAGAATTTAGTTGACCATTATAAGATGGAATTGTTTCCACCCGTCTCTACCTGCCATAACTGGCACGACACAGATTCCAGAAACCCTTGTGTTTAAAACAATTGCCATGTTTAACCATGTATTATAAAAACTTATTCATGTCTCTGTCTCCTCAAGGAGACTGGAAGTTTGGGGATAAGTTCAGTAGCTCTCTTATCTTGACATGCTTTTTGCTCTAGTGTCTAGCTCACATTAGGTGTTTAGTAATTATGCTTGAGTGAGCAAGTAGTAGGTACTCCATAAATATTGGATGATAATAGAACAAACAGTGTTTATCAAATATCTGTATTATGTTGATCTATGATTTTTTTTATCAAGAATGTTCTATATATATTTCCTCTCCCCTGCTCCTTCAAAAGATGAACCGATGAAGTGTAGAATCTATAGCCATATATCCACTTTGCTCACAGCATTTGGATACAGCACATACTTAGAAACTTTTTCTTGACAGACAACTTAACAATACAAATGCAATGTAAGTGTACTTAATAAAAACTCCAGGGGACTGGAAGTTATACAAATATACTAATATTTAAATATCCTGTTGCCTGCATTATTTTTCCAAACTGAGGTTCTTGTCTTGCTCTGAATTTGGTCATCTCTCCTTATCCATCCCAATCCTTCTTATCACTACCATACATATCTTAACCTGCAATGATATTTTAAACACTTCTTTGAAGTCTCTCAAATTTTTCCGCATCTTGATAGATGAAACAAAGTCCTGAAAACTTCTCATGTTGGATTATGTTGAACAGTCTCCAGAGTTGCTCAAGTTCACCTCCCATAGCAACACATCTCATTTTGGGTCCTCAGACCATCTGCATCTGAATCATCCATGGTGCCTGTTTAAACCTGACCTACTGCGTCAGCGTTGCTGAGGCTCAGATCCAGAAATCTGTGATTTCAGCAATCTCCTCTGGTAATTCCTATGCCTAATAAATCTCAATAACTCACTCTCTTATAGGAGTAATAAATTCAGTGGGTGGGAGAAGCAGTGACATAGGGAAACACATTCTGGTCAAACATGAGACAAGAACACTCTAAAGAGATTTAGAATACTTTAGAAATATATATTTAACCATAAATTTAAGCCCAAAAACTTGGAACAAATGTGTGGTAATCTTTATTAGTGTATCACAGTTTAACAGGTCCATCCCAATCTCTTATTCTCTGTCTCTCTCACTGTGCAATTTTCCAGGTTCGTCATGCTTCCCAGCCCTCCACCTGCCCTCTTCCTGGCACCTGATTCCACCTTTTCTTTAACAGGGAACACTGAGGTTACCAGGGACACTCCCTCATCTTCTTGCCCCTGTGCTGTGATACTTAGTGACACCTCACCCATCCTTCCCCACCCCGGTTCATCTCGGAAGAAGAACTGCCTCCATTCCCACCTGAGGCCAATCCTCTCTGCTGTACTCTGTGCTTCTCATCTCCACCATTTCCCAGGCCAAGCTTCATCAGTTCCTCATCTCCCTCTCTTTTGGCTGTTCTCCTCACCATACAGACATCCTCATGACTCTTTCATATTCCCCATCGTAGAAAACAGAGAGAAAAAAACCCTTCATCTGGTCATTGTTCATCGGTTATCACTCTACATTTTTTCTTTTTCTTTTGATTTGAGACAGGGTCTTGCTCTGTCATCCAAACTGGATGACAGTGGAGTGCAGTGGCATGTTCATGGCTCACTGCAGCCTCAGCCATCTGAGCTCAAGTGATCCTCCTGCCTTAGCCTCCCAAGTAGCTGGGACTACAGGTGCATGACAGCACACCTGGCTAATTTTTTTTTTAACTTCTTGTAGAGATGGGGTCTCCCTATGTTGCCCAGGCTGGTTCTGAACTCCTGAGCTCAAGCAATCCTCTGGCCTCTGCCTCCCAGTGTTAGCATTACAGGCATGAACCATCGTGCCCAGCCTGGGCTTACTGGGCCCCCGCCTCTACTCTCCTTTCCCCACACTTCTCGTCATTATTAACGCAATCCTCATAATGCCATCATCATACCTTTAAAAAACAAAATCTGATTATGTCATTCCTCAAAAATTTTCAGTGCTTTCATATGCCCCCAGGATAAATATATAAACTCCCTTTCATGAAACACAAAGTCTTTCCGTGAGTAAAGTCTTATTTCCTTCCCCAGTTTCTTCTGCCACTTCCTTCTTTTATTTTACACCCCAGATACACTGCAACATGTCACATCTCCATTTTTCTCAACTTTGCCAACTGCTTGCAACACCATCTCCCCCGCACTCCACCCTGCTCACACGCCCTATTGCTTTTCTGCTTAGCAGTCTCTCACTCATTCTCTGACTCTCAGTCCCATTGTTACCTCTCTTGTTGCTCCTTCCCTGATTCTCACAGCAGACAGGCTGCTTTGCTCTGTTCCCTGCCCCCCTGTCCCCTGAGGTTTGCACTTATCTTTATTAATCCAAAGTTCTTGTATGAAAATTGTGGGTTTTGTACAACAAACAAAAGTGGGGGTTTGCATGTCTATCTTCCCTCAAGACTATAGACTCTTTGAGAATAGGATATTGCTTGGCATGTGACAGTAACTTAAGACATATTTGTTGAATCAATGAATACATAAATGGGCAAATGAATTTGATAGATATGACTATAAAATTACCTTCATAAAATCTGAAAAAATTTTTAAAACTCTGTAATCTGGAGATCTGTTGAAATGGCTAATATTCCATGTAGGTCATGTCGGTAAAGCAGAAATAAAAGGAACATAAAGTACCAAGTATTCAGTCTTGTTTCCCACAGGCACATAAACCAGATGTCCTAATACTTTTTCCCGCCTGCTTTCTGTTTTAAGAAAGAAAGGGACAGGACAACATAACCCACAGGAAATGTTCCATGACATGAAAGAATATCATGAAAGCTGCTATACAGCTGGTGAGATGAATGAAAAATAAACTCAGTGATTTAATATAAACTGTCACTTGCTTCTGCAGAAAAGAAACATTGTGCAGGTGCTTACCAAAAGTGGTGCATCGTGGTGAAACCCACATGGGTTTCTGAAAACAGGATCTCGATCTGGTTAGTCTTTGCTTTCTTGATGCTGCATAACATGCAGTAGGTGTTTGTTAAACAAAAGAGGAAAGAAGAAATCTGACCAAGTTTTTAAGAGGCATTGAACAAGTAATTGGAAGGGTACTGGATATTATCCTAATCTCTCGATTATGGTATTTCAGTCATAGGAATGCTGCTGGAAGTTCTTTCACTACAAAAATAAGCAGTCAGTAAAAACAAAAAGGCAATGTCTGCAGATACCATTAAGCATAAGAGGGAAAAATGAATCGAAGACAACTCATCTCCTCTCTGGTTACCGAAGGTATTAAAAAATGAGGCTTGTTGTTTGGTTAGAAACAGCATGTTCTTAAATCACATGCCTGCTGCCTTGTTCAGTGTTTTGAACAGCAGCTTAAGCACTGTAGCTTGAGACAGAGCAATGGGAGTAATTGAAGCTTTCATCTCACATGTTCTACCAAGAGCTTGTCTGTTGTCAGTACTTAACTCAGGTGTACTACGTTCTTTTTGCCTAAGTCTTTCCTTCATCCACCTACCTCTCCAGTTCCTCTTGAAGTTAGTTCTTATTCATTTATTTGAAAGATATTCATCGAACACCCACTCTGTGCCAGGCATGGTTCCAGGTGCCAGGGAGACAGCAGGGTTCTCTGCCATCCTTGTTCTCATGGATGCTGTGGTCTCATCCTGCAAAAGCAATGACAAACAAGTAACGCATGGAGTGCCAGGTGGGTATAAGAATTATGAGGGGGGCTGAGCTCTTTTGGACAGGTGGCCAGAAAATGCATCTCTGAAGAGGCCGCATTTCCTTTCAGTTCAGTCCATTTTTCACTTTTGTCCACATGATTGTCACAAGGCCTAGCTTAGGTGAGTCTGAGGCTGACAGCTGTCGTGGTGAGCTTGGTCCTGCTGTATTATTTTCTGCTTTTCTTAATGTCCTATGGCTGCTGTGTTCCCTGTACAATTCTATAGGAAAAACAATTCCTTCCCATGCCTCACTACTTATTGATGCTGCAAAAAAATATTAAAGAGCAATAACCAAGAGTCTGAAGGCCCCCGTGTATACACATGCACACACACACACACACACACATTTTTTATGCCAGTTGTCAATATTATGAATATTGAATATTATGAATATTAAATGAGATAATGCTTTAAAATATTTTGTGCCAGTACCTGATACATAGTAAATACTCAACAAACACTATTACATTATTATGATTACTTTATTATTATTTCACAGACACTTGTAACAGTATTGCTGGATCTTGCATTCTTTCACATGCTCCCATTTAGACATCATATTCTCCAAAGTTTGCTGGGTGCAGAGCTATAGTAGGTGCATAGGTCCTAGGGAAGACAGAGTTCCCTCCCTCTTTTGCTTATGCGACAGAGCACAGACACCGTCTATTCAACTATTGAAAAACACTTCCATTTACAAAGCAAACTAACCAGAAGCAGACACAAATTAATGCATCCAGATGGAAAACCCAACTCTTTAGGGAAGGATGATTAAAATGTCACCGCCTAGAAAATTTCATCTTTTAATCATAGTGCTCCTTCTTAGAGAGAAGCAGAAAACCCGGGAAGCCCAGCAGGTGAGGGTTCTATTATTTACCACATTGAAAATGGGGAGAGATTCTGTCTGCTAGAGATGGGAGAAGCACTCAGGGAAAATTTTGGTTAATTAAAAGTAATTCCAACCCACTTGCCAGATAATTCTACTTTCTTTTTGGTTTGACTCTTGTAATTTCATTTGGAATAGTTCATCACAGATGGAAGAAAATAAGGTTAGCCTTTGGGATTCAAATATCTGAATCTCATATGCCAACTATATTCTAGAGTTTTCAACATAGTTATGAGAAATGCTGGTATAGCGAAATCATGAAGCCGGATGGCTATATTCAAACAGATTCATTCCAAAAATTCTGCCAATTAATTTCTGAAGCTAGGGGCATGACTTTAATTTGTAATTTTATTTCTTCCCAGTACCTATGTTCCTGGTTACTGTTGCTTTATAACAAATTAACCTAAACCTTAGTGACATAAAATGCACAAATATTTTATTATTATTTTTTTTGAGACATAGTCTTGCTCTGTCACCCAGGCTGGAGTGCAATGGCATGACCTCAGCTCACTGCAACATCTGCCTCCCTCCCAGGTTCAAGTGATTCTCCTGCCTCGGCCTCCCAAGTAGCTGGGATTACAGGCACCCACCACCACACCTGGCTAATGTTTTGTATTTTTGGTGGACATGGGCTTCACCATTTTGGTCAAGCTGGTCTCAAACTCCTGACCTCGGGTGATCTACCTGCCTCAGCCTCCCAAAGTGCTGAGATTAACAGGGGTGAGCTACCATGCCCAGCTAAGTATTTTCTTATCTTTATAGTTTTGTGAACCAGCGACTGGGAAGGAAGGGGCATTTGGGCTCATGATGCTCATGTAGTTGTAAACTTTGCTGATCTAGAAAAGCAGGGGCTGGAGCAGGTAGGGGCCCCCTTGATGTCAGGACTTCTTCATGTGATCAGTTGGGGATGTTAGTTTGGGCTTTCTTGTAGTATGGCTGCCTTGGGGCAGCTGAACTGCTTCCAGGGCACTCTGGCCTCCTGCATGAGTATTCCGGCTCACGGGGCAGGAGCTGACCTGCCTCAGAGGTCATGCACCATCACTCTGCTTCATCCCTATGCTTATGAGTGAGTCACAAGCTTGCCCAAATTCAAGATGGAAAGGGGAGCTACAAGGTCTTGCAGGAGCATTTGGGATAGGAGATCATGTCATGACTGTCCTTGGAAAATAGAGTCTGCTGCAGTCTACTAATCGCAGGTTGCAGGAGGAGGCCTATGCTAGAAGACTGCCAAATTTCTCAGGAAATGAAAATGTGGTTCCTAGCATTTGTAGTGAGAAACTGGAAATGAGAAGTCAGGAGGGCCTAGATATTAGCTAACTAAACCTAAAAGAGAAAAAAAAAAAAACTTCCTGTTGCCTTTTTTTTTTCATATTGGGATAAAAACACCATAGTTATTTTTAAGAAAATTAAAGTGTGATTTTTTTCTTTATTACTGCCATATAATTATTGTATGATGAAAAATAATGATCCCAGATCGCTTTAATAACTTCACCATTTCAAACCCTAACAAGAAACTAAAAAACAAATTAACAAAACCACAAAAAAGTTGATACTGATAAGGTTTTTCCTGCTGCCTGAAAGAAATAGCAGAAAAAACTCAGACATTTTATCTCAGTCACAGGAGAAATGTGATAAAGACCTGTGCAAACATTATGTGGTACCACTTCGTGTTGAAACCAGGGCTTGAGTCCCTGGTTTACACCTCCTACCTTGCTATTTTAAAAGTGGTTTGGTTCTGGTTGGGCTGATTAGGAATGTAATAGAAACCACATGGTCTTGAATTATAAATTAATTTGAACCAACTTTCAGGTGTGGGACTCTGTGAGCCGAGAAGTAAATTATAATTCAGAATTACTCATTCTTTTTCATCCTGTGTAAATATTTTAGCCCCTACCAACAGTAATTGTATTTAAAATGATCAAGAAAACATGATGCTATGTAATTTGGCTTTATTAATGGATAAACGTTGATATATTCTTGATCTTGCTTGGGGGGAATTGTTATTGTCATCTGTTTCATTCCTTTATGATTTTGCATATGAACATTCCGTCATGTGTATATAGAAGAAGGCAAACTCTCCCACAACAGAAGGTTTCATTTAGATTCATATCAGGCCGGAATTTGCTTCCAATATGGAACATGATATTCACCTCCAGCTTTTTCTACTTTAATTTTTTAATTTTTAGAGTTTTTATGAGGTGAATGTACATAATATAATTTACCATCTTTACCATTTTCAAGTGTACATTTCACAGTCATAAATACATTTATATTCTTCTTTTCCCCTCGTCTCCCTTCTTCCAACGTGGATTTAAATTCTATGTGTGTTTATCTGTGTGTGTTTGCATGTGTTGAGAGAAGGTAAACATTTCTAATGGGTACAAAAATAGGTAGAGGCTGGGCATGGTGGTTCACCCCTGTAATCCCAGCATTTGGAAGGTGGAGGTGAGTGGATCACTTAAGGCCAGGAGTTCAAGACCAGCCTGGCCAACATGGTGAAACCCCATCTCTACTAAAAATACAAAAATTAGCCGGGGACAGTGGCTCATGCCTGTAATCCCAGCTACTCGGGAGGCTGGGGCAGGAGAATCACTTGAACCTGGGAGGCGGAGGTTGCAGTGAGCAGCGATCATGTTACTGCACTCCAGCCTGGGTGACAGAGCAATATTGTCTTAAAAAAAAAGGTAGATCGGCATTTTAGCAGGACTAGAGAAAGGATACACTCCAGATGAATAGAACAAGCTGGTCCTTACTTGTGGGATAAACACCCTAGACTGCGTGGCTGTCTCCAGAGTCTGTGCTGCCCAGCAAATAACCCTGGTGGGAAAGGCGTGTATGGCAGCTCACCAAACTAGGACTACTAGGACTACGTATCTAATTAGCAGAACGTTTTGTAACTTCCCACCCTCTTTTAAACAAAAACCCTAGGAGTTTCCTCCTGTGGGCTGCTGCTAACAGTGGCTACGGGGACTTCTACTCTGAATGTTCACATTGATACAGCTCTTAGCACAGATGGTTTATAGAATCCTTTTTTCTGGAAGCCAATACTGTCAGACATTTTCTCAAGAAGAAAGTGAGAATATCAACAGCAGTAGTTTCTTCATTTCACCTTATTTAAACTAAATTGTATGTAGACCCAGACAATTTTTTTTCGGATCTGCCTACAGTTACAGTTAAGAGTGTCAAGGCAGACTCGTAAGCAGTTTGTTCTTTTGTCAAAAGGCAGTTAGGTAAATGCAGCTGAACCCTTAAGCAGCTCTTTAGTTACTACTGAATAAATTAAGCACGAGTGGCAGTCTGGCCTTCAACCATTCTGGGTTAGTCTGACACGTTGCAGCTGTCTTCAGGTTGAATCTAAGGATAATACTGTACCTCATCAAATACCACCAAGAATTTCCAAACCAGAAATCCCTTGTGGGGCTGGCTCCACTTCCTCCAAATACCTCCATCTTCATTTGATCCAGGAAAGAAATTGGCTTTTTGTAACTGTTACTCAGACCTCAAATGCACAGAAAATAAGCCAGCTTGACAGCAGAGGAAGAATGACAAATGTTGTCTTTGGTGACCAGATCTTAAGTGCTAATGTGGAATAGCAGGGAATGGAGTTTGCAGAAGAGTTAAGTGCCCAACATTATGGTGAATAATGGGAAATGATGTCAAGGATGTTTCTGTCTAACTTCAGAAGTCTCAGTTGCACAGACATTCAGGATGTTTGCACATTTCCAGGGAGAACAAGCAAAATTAGAACACTCAAGTCAAAGAAGCAGCTAAAACCTGATGACTCACTCTCTCTTTTGCTTGAATAAGAGCCTCAAACACAAATATGCAGCTTCAATACATCTAAATACGGTGCTAAAAAGACAAAATAAGTTCTCAAATACTGTAACAAAAAAGAGGTGAGTGGCAATTAACAGCTTCTTAAAGATTTTCATATTTAAGAAAAGATTCTATTAATTTAGTCATTTAGAATAGCTATTAAAAGTGTAGACTTGGTAGTGAAATTGCTGTGTTCAACATAAAGACTGTCATCTAGCAGGAATGTGCCTTTGGGCAGGTTACTTAAATTTTGTTTACCTTAGTTTTCTTATCTGTAAAATGGGAATACTTATAGTATCATCTATCTCTCTACTAATACTATACTACTATATTTATCTATTTAGTTCTAATACTATAGTGTCTAGTTAATGTGTGAAAAGAAAGTGCCTTGTACATGGTGACTACTCAATAAATGCTAGGAGTTATAATGATGATGGTGAAGATGATGAGTAACATTTGGAAAACTAACATTTTTAGGATGTCAGTACCTATAATCCTGGATAATTCCAAATATTCTGTGTATCAAGAAAACAATCACATTTACAATAACATCAAGGGAAATAAAATAGTCATAAACTTAGGCAAGGAGTTAAAAGACCTATATGCTAAAAATGATAAAACATTGATGAAAGAAATTGAAGAGTATACAAATAAATGAAAAGATGCCCTGAATTCATGCTTTGGGAGAATCAATATAATTAAAATGTTCATACTATTCAAAGCAATATTCAGATTCAACACAATTCCTAACAAAATTCCAATGGCATTCTTTGCAGAAATAGATAAAACAATCCATTTGTATGAAACAACAAAAAAATGTGTATGGAACCACAAAAATCCCAAAATAGCCAAAGTAATATTGACAAAGACAAAGTTGAAGGCATCACACTGCCTGACTTAAAATTGTATTACAAAGTGATAATAATCAAAACAGTATGGTATTGGCACAAAAAGAGAAATGCAGACTAATGGAACAAAATTGAGTCCAGAAATAAATCCAGAAATAAACTTATGATCAGCTAATTTTTGACAGGGGCATCAAGAAGACACAATGGATAAAAGGTAGTCTCTTCAGTAAATGATACTAGGAAAGCTGGATTTTGACATGCAAAAAAATGAAATCAGATCTTTATCTTGCACCATACATAAAAAATAAATTCAAAATGGATAAAAGGACTAAATGTAAGACGTGAAAGCATAAAACTCCTAGAAGAGAACATAGGGGAGAAGTTGCTTGATGTTACCCTTGACAATGATTTTTTGAATATCACACCAAAAGCACAAGCTACAAAAAGAAAAATAAATAAATGAGATTATATCAAACTAAAAGGCTTCCACACAGCAGAGAAAGAAATCAACAAAATGAAAAGTCCTATAGACTGGGAAAAGTATTTGCATATCACATATCTGATAAGGAGTTAATATCCAACATTTATAAAGAACTCTCACAACTCAATAGAAAATAAACAAATAACCATATTAAAAATGAGCAAAAAACCTAGGCAAATATTTTTCCAAAAAAGACATAAAAATGGCCAAACAATGTATGAAAAGGTGCTAAACATCATTAACCATAAGGAAAATTTAAAACTACTATGAGCTGTTACCTCATACCTGTCAGGATGGGCATTATGTAAGAGACAAGAGACAGTAAATACTGGTGAGGATATGGAGAAAAGGAAACCCTAGTATACTATTGGTGGGGAGGTAGCCATTATGGAAAACGGTGTGTAGGTTTCAAAAGAAGTTAAAAATAGAACTATCATATGACCCAGAAATCTTTTTTCTGGGTATATACCCACAGGGGATAAAATCATCACCTTGTAAAAATATCTTCATCCTTCAATGTTCATTGCAGCATTATTCACAATAGTCAAGATATGGAAACAACCTAAGTGATTGTTGACAGATGAATGGATAAAGAAACTGTGGTATACATATACAATGGAATATTACTCAGCCTTTAAAAAAGGAGATCCTGCCATTTGCCACAACATGGATAAACCTGGAGGACATTATGCTAAGTGAAATAAGCCAGACAGAGAAAGAAAAATACTGCATTCTCTGACTTATATGTGATATGTTTTAAAAAGTCAAATATACAGAGACAGAAAATAAAACAGTGGTTACCAGAGGCAGTAGGGAACCAGGGGAATGGAGGAGGAAATAGGGCTATGTAGAATGAACGAGTTAGAGATCCAATGTACAACACGAGGACTGCTGTAACTAAAATTCTATTTTATTAGAAATCTTTGTTAAATACCATTTTAGATCTTACTGTGTCGTTGTCAAAATAAAAAATAACTATATAAGTTGCTAGTATGTTAACTTGCTTTGTTATAAGTAATCATTTTACTATCTATGTCATAAACATCCTGTGTAAACTTCAAATATACACAATAAATTTATTTTTAAAATATTCTGTGTAATGAAATATGCAGATTTAGTTTTGATATTCTTGTGACTTTAAAACAATGACAGGAACTATACTGGCTGGTTTTATTTTTAAATGAATCAGGCTATTGTCTAAATGTATTAAAGCCAGTCAAAAGATTGACCATATGTGAAAACCTCAGGCAACAGCTCAAGGTGAAAGATAGAAAATACAGGACTATAATCCTACAGTATCTCTAAACACAAAGCAGGCATAGCACAGATTTGTAAATGAAGTAAAAAATAGGAATCATCATTGCTAGTCTTGAAGGCTTTCTGTCCTAAATGGAAACTCAAGGACAAAGAAACCAAGATGCTTTACTGTAATGCTTCAGATATTTATTTATCAAACAAGGGGATGATTATAGCTTACTTCTTTCTTGGAAATATTTCACATTTGTCTTTCCCCTTTATACCCTTTGACCCTGCCCTAGCTGGCTTCTTATCCTCTCATGCCAGATTGCTCCCACAGTCTAACCGTTTACCCTTGTGTGAGACTATTCCTATCATAACACTAATCCTAACTGAACCTTGCTTTAAGGAAGCTTCTGAAGCAATTAGTGAAAGCTTTCTAAACCCAAGTCTTTCATCTCATTCTTCCATTTATTAAGATTCCTCAGTACTTTCAACACTAAATCTAAAATTCACTTTGTAGTATTCAATATTGCAAAGAAACTTTTTTCTTGATGGGAATTATATCTACGTTGCTTTTAACAGCTAGTTAGAGAATTATACATTGTAAAAAAAAAGTGACATTTATAAATTCAAAGTAGTTTAAATACAAATTCCAGCAAGAAAATTGTTGAATGTTATAGGCTAACTGTAAAATTCATCTGGAAAATAAAACACGAAAGAATAATCAAGAAATTATTTTTTAACATGAGAGGGAATTTTATCTTTCGTATATTGAAGCATGTACTTAAGTTATAATAATTAAAACTGCCTTACATTCCTGCAAAAATAGAACAACAAAGTGAATCCAATAGAGAGTTCAGAAACAGAGTAATGTATACACCGAAATTTAGTAAATGATAAAGGCAGTATCTCACATCAGAGTGAAAATTACAAACTACTCAGTAAATAATTTGGTGTCACGAATTTTTCATTTGAGGACAAAAGGTAAATTATTTAAATTACTCTATGTACAAAATGAACTCCAGATGGATTAAAAGTTAAATAAAAATTGTTTAAAAATAATTTCAACTTTTATTTTAGATTCGGGGCTACAACTGCAGGCTTGCTACGTGGGTATATTGCATGATACTAAGGTTTGGGGTACAGATGATCCTGTCAGCCAGGTAGTGAGCATAGTACTGATAGGTAATTTTTCAGTCCATGTTCCGACTCCCTCTTTCTCTAATTTAGTAGTCCCTAATGTCTATTGTTCTCATCTTTATGTCCATGTGTACTCAATGGTTAGCTCCCACTTAAAAATTAAGATATGTGGTATTTGGTTTTCTATTCATGCATTAATTCATTTAGGATAATAGCCTACAGCTGCACCCATGTGGCTGCAAAGGATGTAATTTTATTCTTTTTTTGTGGCTGCATAGTATTCCATGGTGTGTATGTATTACATTTTCTTTATCCAATCCACCATTCATAGGCATCTAAGCTGATTCCATGTCTTTACTACTGTGAATAGCACTGTGATAAACATACAAGTGCATATGTCTATCTTTGGATATATGCATAGTAATGAGATTGCTGGGCCAAATGTTAATTTGATTTTAAGTACTTTGAGAAATCTCCAAACTGCTTTTCACAGTGGTTGAACTAATTTACATTCACACCAGCAGTGTATAAGCCTCCTTTTCTCTGCAGGCTCACCAGCGTTTGTTATATTTTGACTGCTTACTAATAGTCATTCTGACTGGTATGAGATGGTATCTCACTGTGGTTTTGATTTTTATTTCTCTGATGATCAATGATGATGAGCATTTTTCATATGTTTGTTGGCCGCTTGTGTGTCTTCTTTTGTGTGTCCATGTCCCTTGCCTATTTTTAATGGGATTATTTGCTTTTTGCTTGTTGATCTGTTTAAGTTTCTTATAGATTCTGGATATTAGACCTTTGTTGGACACACGGTTTGTGAATATTTTCTCCCATTCTGTAGGTTGTCTTTAGTCTGTTGCTAGTTTCTTTTGCTAGGCAGAGGAGTTAAATAAAATTTTAAAACTGCTAAAGAATTAAGAGAAAACATGAGAGGATATATTTACAAATCTAGTATGAAGAGTGTCTTTTAAGCAAGTTGAAAAATGCAGATAGCATAAAATATTCATAATTGAACTCTATACAAATTACAGTATTCTTGTACCATAAAAAAGTTAAGGGTCAAAGAAAAGACAAGAAGAAAATATTTGTAATATATAAAACAGATGGAGGAGTATTAGTTAGACACTATAAAGAACTCTTACAAATCAATAAGAAAAATACAACTAAATAGTCAAATAGGCATAGGACAAAGATAGGAAAAGAGAAACAGTGGAAAATATGAAAAGAAGTTTCTCTTCATCAGCAAATTAAAACAAATGAAATTTTTCTTTTCGTCCTTAGCAAGACAAATTAAATAAAAATCAAGCTAACTTAAGTATTATATGAGGATATAGAGAAATGAAGAACATTCGAGCTGGTTAAGTAGTCTTCCAGGGAAATTTGGTAATTTTTATTAATAATAACTATGCTAGAAAAATATTCCCATATATGTATAAAGTGGCATTTCTAAGAATATTCATTTCAGCACTATTGGGAAAAGTGAAAGTTGCCAAGCACCAAAAAAACTCATGACTAAATTATGGTACATTCATACGAAATAACTATGCAGCAGATGAAAGAATAAGAAAAACCTATATTTGGTAATGTAAAAATATTTTCAAGGCATATTAACTTAAACATGTTGTTAAACCAAATGAACAGAATGATCCCATTTTTGTAAACAAAGCTAAATAAGACCTCACAGAACAAAACTAATTTTCTATATGTATGTAGATGTATGTAAATGCATAAAAAATGGTTTGAGAAGATACAAGGCAAAATGCCAATGGTAGTTTTTTCTGTATCAGGTGACAAAAATTTAGTGGAATTGATGAAAGTGAAAGAGAGACTTGGACTTTATCTATATATTCTTTTTATTGCATTTTAGGTTTTGGGGTACATGTGAAGAACATGCAAGATTGTTGCATAGGTACACACATGGCAGTGTGATTTGCTACCTTCTTCCCCATCACCTATATCTGGCATTTCTCCCCATGCTATCTCTCCCCAACTCCCCACCCCCCACTGTCCCTCCCCTATTTCCCCCCGACAAACCCCAGTGTGTGATGCTCCCCTCCCTGTGTCCATGTGTATATTTTTATGAAAAGATTGTTTTCACACACAGCTTGTGAATTAAACAAA
>CAUYLG010041921.1:0-27109 GCA_963573385.1 Cacajao melanocephalus | reverse complement strand
TTTTTTTTGAGACAAAATCTCGCTTTGTCACCAAGGCTGGAGTGCAATGGGGCGGTCTCAGCTCACTGCAACCTCTGCCTCCTGGGTTCAAGTGATTCTCCCACCTCAGCCTCCTGAGTAGCTGGGATTATAGACACTCACCATCACGCTTGGCTAATTTTTGTAGAAATGGGGTTTCTTGGTCTTGGCCAGGTTGGTCTCGAACTCCTGACCTCAGGTGATCCACCCACCTTGGGCTCCCAAAATGTTGGGATTATAGGCATGAGCCACTGCGGGCAGCCGACAAAATTTGTTTAATGAGCATTTTGTTCATTGTGATCAGTGTTGGAAAATCAGTTTAGCTGGTCATTCATGAGGCAAAGAATAAGAATTTGAAGTTCGGTGTCTGTCCCTGTCATAGGTAAACAAGGGGGGCATCTGTGAGTCACATGAGGAAAGATGGTTCTTGGCAGTAAACAAAAAGATGGGGGATTCCTTTGTTTTCCAAGAGCACAGGGCTCAGGTGAAATTCACCACTGTTACCCCATACCCATTAGCTGTCACTCCCCACACCCTCTTCCCTGTCCTCTGGCAACCAATAATTTTTCAATCTCTATAGAATTTCCTGTTCTGAACACTTCATATGAAAGGAATCATATAATTTGTAGCCTTTTGTGTCTGGCTTCTTTTACTTAGCATATTTTCAGGGTTGATCTATGTTGTAGCATTTATCAATACAACATTCCTCTTTATAGCTATATTACATTGTAGAACTATTCCCCATGGTGTTCATTCATCCATCAGTTGATGGACGTTTTAGTTGTTTCCATTTTTTGTTTTTTTGTTAGAGACAGTCTCCCTGTTGCCCAAGCTGGAGTGCAGTGGCACAATCATAGCTCACTACAACCTCAAACTACTGGTCTCTAGCCATCCTCCTCCCTCAGCCTCCCAAGTAGCTTGGACTACTGGTGGATGCCACCACAAGTGGCTTTTTTGTTGTTGTTGTTAAGACAGAGTCTCGCTCTGTCGTCCAGGCTGGAGTACAATGGCATGATCTCGGCTCACTGCAATGTCTGCCTCCCCGGGTCCAAGTGATTCTCCTGCTTCAGCCTCCCAAGTAGTTGGGATTACAGGCACCTGCCACCACAGCTGGCTGATTTTTGTATTTTAATAGTAGAGATGGGGGTTTCACCATGTTGGCCAGGCTGGTCTCCAACTCCTGACCTCAAGTGATCTGCCTGCCTCAGCCTTCCAAAGTGATGGGATTACAGGCATGAGCCACCACACCTCGTCTGAACTTTCACATAATAAAAAATACTAAGATTAGCCAGACATGGTGGCTCACTCTTGCACTTTGAGAGGCTGAGGTGGGTGGATCACGTGAAGCCAGGAGTTCCAGAACAGCCTGGCCAACATAGTGAAACCCCGTCTCTACTAAAAATACAAAAAATTAGCTGGGTATGGTGGCAGGTGCCTGTAATCCCAGCTACTAAGGAGGCTGAGACAGGAGAATCACTTGAACCTGGGAGGCAGAGAATTGCAGTGAGCTGAGATTGCTCCATTGCACTCCAGCCTGGGCAACAGGGCAAAACTCCATCTCAAAAAAAAAGAAAAAGAAAAAGTAAAATTGTTTTGAGGATGAAATGTGTTCACATCTATAAAGGGACGTATCCAAATGGTTGATACACAATTCATGGCAAAAAATGTGTGTGACCCTTTTCCCTTTCTCTCACTTGAACCAATTGAGAACTGGTGTTGAACAAGACTGTTTCTGTTAAACCCATTTTGTTGCACAAGAGAAGAGCCCCTTCCTTTCAACTTTCCAGTTGGAACCAAGACAAGGTCTTTCAAACAAGCCACTCTCAGTAAGCGCAGTAAGCGTTTAGCAGCTGTGCGTATTGAAGAAAAACCATTTCATTTATGGAATCTGGCCCTTTTCCCAGGAAATGGTGTTTCCATTTCACAACCTAACAGAACAGGAAGAGTGTGAACTCTTGTTCAGATACAGATGCCTTGTGCTCCACTCAGATTTCCACATTTCTATTGTGTGAGAGTCCAGCTGTGTGTTGCTGGAGTGACTCATTTTTCCACCGAGACACGTATTCCTATGAATCCCAGGGGCCTCTGATCGGTATGAAAGAACAATCGGCACAGACATGGTCCGTGGATCCATCATATGACTTAAGAGAGATGATTTAAACGGTTTTTCCGTGGGCTTAAATTGAACTATTCAGATAATTCATATGCTCTAAACCCTTTAGTGTTTACAAGTGGCTAAGAGTGGCTACTTGAGACCACAAGAGAATATTAATACAAGAGAAACAAAAGCATAATCTGTTTAAAAGTCAGATTAAATTGGGTGTTTAAAAATCTCACTGAGGGCCAGGCACGGTGGCTCACGCCTGTAATCCCACCACTCTGGGAGGCCGAGGCAGGCTGATCGCTTGAGGTCAGGAGTATGAGACCAGCCTGGCCAACATGGTAAAACCCCATCTCTACTAAAAACACAAAAATTAGCCAGGTGTGGTGGTGCGTGCCTATAATCCCAGCTACTCAAGAGGCTGAGGCAGGAGAATCGTTTGAACCTGGGAGACGGAGGTTGCAGTGAGCCAAGATCATGCCACTGCACTCTAGCCTGAGCGATAGAGTGAGACTCTGTCTCAAAACAAAAAACAAAAAACAAGCCAGGCGAGGTGGCTCACACTTGTAATCCCAACACTTTGGGAAGCCGAGGTGGGATCACACTTGGGATCACAAGGTCAGCAGATCAAGACCATCCTGGCCAACATGGCAAAGCCCTGTCTCTACTAAAAAATACAAAAAAATTAGCTGGGTGTGGTGGCGTGTGCCTGTAATCCCAGCTACTTGGGAGGCTAAGGCAGGAGAATCACTTGAACCAGGGAGTCAGAGGTTGCTTTAAGCCAAGATTTCGCCACTGCACTCCAGCCTAGTGACAGAGAGACTCTGTTTCCAAAAAAAAAACCAAAAACCTCATTGAGGAAATAAATGTAAGTAGAATTCCCAAACAAGCAAATTATATCCAATACAAATGGATATAAAATATATCAACCAATGTTTAGCAGCTCCAGAATAAGAGTAATCAAAATCGAAGTGGAAAAAAATTCACTTTTATTTTGATTGATTGATTGATTTGTTGAGACAGAGTTTCGCTCTTTGGCCTAGGCTAGAGTGAAATGGCATGATCTTGGCTCACTGCAACCCACCCCCGTCGAGTTCAAGTGATTCTCCTGCCTTAGCCTCCCATGTAGGTGGGATTATAGGTGCCTGCCACCATGCCCGGATAATTTTTGTATTTTTAGTAGAGATGGGGCTTCACCATGTTGGCCAGACTGATCTCCAACTCCTGACCTCAGATGATCTGCCTGCCTCGGCATCCCAAAGTGCTAGGATTATAGGCATGAAACACCACGCCTAGCCAAAAAATTCACTTTTAAAATGTTTAAATTATTTTAAAATTTACAGAATTGTTTTTTAAAGTATAAAAATATTATTTCTTGGGGAGGGGGGTGGAAAAAAATATTATTTCTTCACGAACTATTTGCAAGCAAGTTGACAACCTGACAAGTGTTATCACCCCCAAACTTTTTAGTGTGTATTTTCTTCAAACATTCATACATAACCACATGGACAACATACATTTTGTAACCATAATACAATCATAAATATCAAGAAAGTAACTAATCCTCAGCAGCTGATCAAATGTCACCATTTGTCCTAATAATGTGTTTTATGCATAATGATCCAGCTTGAAACAACACTTAGCAGTTACTGCAAACCTTTAGTCTCCTTCAGTCAAGGGAATAATAGTTCCTCATTCTTTCTTTGGCTTTCATAACCTTGACACTTGTAACGATCAGAAGACAGTTAATCTGCAAAATGTTGCTCAGTTTGGTTTTGTCTTACGTTTCCTCATGATTAGATTTAGGATATGTATTTATCTTTGGCAGGAATAGCATGAAAGGCACGCTGTGCTCTCACTGCATCCTATCAGGTGGTACACAATTTTGATTTCCCCGTTACTACCGATGTTAACTTTGACCACTAGGTATAGGTGCTATCTGCCAGACTTTTCCAGTGTCAAGTTACCTTTTTTTATTTGAAATGGAGTCTTGCTTGTTGTCCAGGCTGGAATGTAGTGGCAAGATCTTGATTCACTGCTACCTGCTCATTCCAGTTTCAAGTGATTCTCCCACTTCCGCCTCCCAAGTAGCTGGGATTATAGGCAAGTGCCACCCCCTGGCTAATTTTATGTGTGTGTGTGTGTGTGTGTGTGTGTGTGTGTGTGTGTGTATACACAAACATATATATATATATATTTTTTTTTTTTTGGCAGAGATGGGGTTTTGTCACGTTGCTCAGGCTGGTCTAGAACCTCTGGACTCAGGCCAGGTGGCTCAAGCCTGTAATCCCCGCACTTTGGGAGGCTGAGGTGGGCAGATCACTTAAGGCCAGGAGTTTGAGACCAGCCTGGGCAACATTGGCAAAACCTCATCTCTACTCAAAATACAAAAATTAGCCAAGTGTGACGGTGCACACCTGCAGTCCCAGATATTCAGGAGGCTGAGATAACAGAATCCCTTGAACCCAGGAGGCAAAGGTTGCAATGAGCCCAATAGTGCCACTGCACTCCAGCCTGGGCAACAGAGGAGACTTCACCTCAAAAATAATTAAATTAAATTAAAACAAAAAATACCCCGGGGCTCAAGTGATCCTTCTGCCTCAGCCTCCGAAAATGCTGGGAATACAGACGTGAACCACCTCACCCGGCCTTATTTATTTATTTATTTATTTATTTATTTGAGACAGAGTCTGGCTCTGTCCCCCAGGCTGGAGTGCAGTGGCACAATCTCAACTGACTACAACCTCTGCCTCCCGGGTTCAAGCAGTTCTCCTGCCTCAGCCTCCTGAGTAGCTGGGATGACAGGTGAGCACCATCATGTCCAGCTAATTTTTGTATTTTTAGTAGAGATGGGGGTTTCACCATGTTGGCCAGGCTGGTCTCGAACTCCTGACCTTAAGTAATCCGCCCTCCTTGGCCTTCCATTGTGCTGACATTACAGGTGTGAGCCACCGCAATCCAGCCTTTATTTATTTTTTTTGAGACAAAGTCTCACTTTGTTGTCCAGGCTGGAATGCTGTGGCATGAACATGGCTCACTGCAGCCTCAACCTCCTCAGCTCAGTAATCCTGCCACCTCAGCCTCCCAATTAGCTAGGACTACAGGTACACACCATCTTACCTGACTAATTTTTTGTGAGTTTTTTTTTTTAGAGACAGGATCTTTTTTTGTGGAGACAGGATCTCCCAAGCTGGTCTCAAATTCTTGGGCTCAAGCAATCCTGCCTTGGCCTCCCCAGCTATTGGGATTACAAGTGTGAGCCACTATGCCACTACTTTAAAAATATATATTTTGGAGAGTTTTCTGGTAAAAACTGGAAAATCTGCTAGACAGATTCTGAAATAACTGTAATACTTTATTTGATATTTTAATTTTTAGTCTCAAATTTTTATTTCTAAAATGTCAATTTCTATTCACAAAATTCTTTTTTTTAAACAGTTTTTTCTTCTCTGCTGAGATTTCTTTTCTTTTCTTTCTTTTTTTTTTTTTGGTTTAAGATGGAGTCCCACCGGGTGTTGTGGCTCACACCTGTAATCCCAGCTCTTAGGGAGGCAGAGGCGAGAGGATAGCTTGAGCCCAGGAGTTCGAGACCTGCCTGGGCAATATAGTGAGACCCCGTTCTCCACAAAAAAAAAGGAAAAAAAAAAAAACAAAAACAAACAAACAAAAAAACAACAAAAAAAAAATGGAGTCCCACTCTGTCACCCAGGCTGGGGTGCAATGGTATGATCTCGGCTCACTGCAACCTCTACCTCCTGGGTTCATTCGACTCTCCTGCCTCAGCCTCTTAGTAGCTGGGATTACAGGCATGCACCACCATGCTGGGCTAATTTTTGTATTTTCGTAGAGATGGGATTTCATCATATTTGCCAGGCTGGTCCTGAACTGCTGACCTCAGGTGATCTGCCTGAGTTGGCCTCCTAAAGTTCTGGGATTACAGGCATGAGCCATTGTGTCTGAGTGGAATGTTTTAAAATTAATTGTGGCTATGGTTGCACAATTCTGTGAATATTAAAAATGGTTGACTTGTATGCTTTAAATGGGTGAGTTGCATGGTATATTAATTATATCTCAACAAAGCTATTACAACAAAAAGATTCAGCAGTTTTGAAAATAGAACTCTCTCTCTCTCTCTCTCTATATATATATATATATTTTTTTCTTTCTTTCCTTTTTAATCTTGAGCTCAAGTGTTCTTCCTGACCTAGCCTCACAAATTGCAGGTGTGAGCCACCATGCCTGGCCTGAAAATAGAATATTTGGAAAGAAAATAATAAATTCAATAAATGAATTCACCAAGATTGGAGGAGACTCTAAATGAAATAAAAACAGAAATTAACCCATGTTACAAACGAACAACAAAACCATACTGAAGGAGAAGAAAAAGAACCCTTCCAAGTACCTTTTGAACAAATTATTTTGGCTATATTTTTTCAGTCTAGAGGGGAAGAAAAAACTACAAGGAAATTTCTGGAGGGAAAAAAATTTCTAAAGAGAAAAAAAGATGCAAAGAAAAGCTATTCTTTTTAATAGCTTGGTTTTTCACAGTGGCATGGGAGTAGCAATTATGAAATTATATTGTGCATATTGTAGAATTAAGCAATGACATAAATAAGAAGGTAGAAGCTAGAGTTCTCACTGTGGGAAAAAGTAGATATAAATATGAATTAGGAAATACAAAGAAGTCTTGATGGGTGAAACTGGAGTTAGAGGCATCAGTACAAACCCATAATTTCATATACATCTGTAGAGATAGAAATAGAGGTTTGGCCTCTGTGTATTGAAGGCTTTGAAGCAATAACACAATGTAAAAATGAGCAGGCTTGGTACTCAGATCTTGGTTTCTAAATATTATTCCTTACAACAAAGAAACAGCTTCTTAGAGAAATGGATGTCTTTAAGTCTGGAACACGGAAAGTATAAGCTAAGCTTGAAATATCCTGTTGTGGCTGGACACAGTGGCTCATGCCTGTAATCCCAGCACTTTGGGAGGCCAAGGTGGGCAGATCATGAGGTCAGGAGTTCGAGACCAGCCTGGCCAACATGGGAAAACCCCATCTCTACTAAAAATACAAAAATTAGCCAGGTGTGGTGGTGTGTGCCTATAACCCCAACTACTTGGGAGGCTGAGGCAGGAGAATTGCTTGAACCTGGGAGGCAGAGGCTTCAGTGAACTGAAATTGTGCCACTGCACTGCAGCCAGGGTGACAAGAGCAAGACTCCATCTCCAAAAAAAAAAAAAAAAAAAGGGAAAGAAATATCCTGTTGTGATAGAAATAAGGAAGTCCCTTCCATCCCATGTCACTGTCCACTTCTCAGCAAAATGATGGGAATATGTCAAAACACAGGAGGAAGTTCCATTTCCAGTGATGGCTGAGTAATTCCCATCACACCAAGTCTTCTATAAATAAGAACCATATACTCAGAGCAGATTATTAAAGAACAAACAGGAGGTTGAGGCAGGAGAATCACTTGAACCCAGGAGGCGGAGGTTGCAGTGAGCCGAGATAGTGACAGTGCACTCCAGCCTGGGCAACAGAGCGAGACTCTGCCTCAGAAAAAAAAAAAAAAGAAAAAGAAAAAAAAGAAAGTTATGTCGTCAGAGCCCTAGAAGGAGTAAGAGTGTAAGATCAAAAACTTATTCAAAGAAATAATGGCTGAAAATTCCTCAAATTTGTCAAGAGACCTAGAACTACAAGTTGAAGAAGCTGAGAAAACCACAAACATGATAAACTCAAAGACATCTATGCCAAGACACATAATAATATAACTCCTGAAAACTAATAACAAAGAAAAAATCTTGACAGCAGTAAGAGAAAAACATCTTTCTCACAAGGGAAAAACAGATCGAACCACAGTAGATTTCTCATGAGAATCTTAAAAAGGCCAGAAGGAAGTGGCACAACTTTTTTCAAATGCTGAAAGAAAAAAACTATCAAAAATGAAAGGAAATCAACACATTTTCAGATAAAGAAAAACTAAGAGAATTTGTTATTTGTAGATCTACCCTTTAAAAAATGGTTAAAAGGGGGCCGGGTGCAGTGTCTCATGCCTGTAATCCAATCACTTTGGGAGGCAGGCGGATCACTTGAGGCCAGGAGTTTGAGACCAGCCTGGCCAACATGGCAAAACCCAGTCTACTAAAAATACAAAAATTAGCCATGTGTGGTGGCACACACCAGTAGTCCCAGCTACTCTGGAGGCTGAGGCAGGAGAACTGCTTGAACTCGGGAGGTGGAGGTTGCAGTGAGCTGAGATCACATCACTGCAATTCAGCCTGGGTGACAGAGCAAGACTCCATCTCAAAAAAAAAAAAAAAGCTAAACGAAGTTCTTGAAAAGAAAGGGAAATAATAAAAGAAAGAACCTTGGAACATCAAGAATGAAAAAAAAGCATGGAAAACAAATACATGAGTAATTACAATATACTTTCCTTCTTGTATTAGTCACCTAGGATTTCCATAACAAAATACCACAGACTGGGTGACTTAACCAACAGAATTTGTTTTCTCGCAGTTCTGGAGGCTGGAAATCTAAGACCAAGGTGTTGGTAGGCTTGGTTTCTTCTGAGGCCTCTTCTCTTGGCCTGTAGATGGCCACCTTCTTGCTGTTGTCCTCCCATGGCCTTTTGTCTGTGTGTGCCTGCTCTTGGTGTCTTTTCCTCTTCTTTTTTTTTTTTTTTGAGGCAGAGTCTTACTCTATCACCCAGGCTGGAGTGCAGTGGTGCTATTTCAACTTACTGCAACCTCTGCCAGCCGGGTTCAAGTGATTCTCCTGCCTCAGCCTCCCAAGTAGCTGTAATTACAGGTGCCTGCCACTGTGCCCGGCCAATTTTTGTATTTTTAGTAGAGACGGGGGTCTCACCATCTTGGCCAGGCTGGTCTCAAACTCCTGGCCTCATGATCTACCTGCCTTGGCCTCCCAAAGGGCTGGGATTACAGGCATGAGCCACTGCACCCTGCCTTTTCCTCTTCTTAAAAGGGCACCATTCCTGGCCGGGTGCGGTGGCTCACCCCTGTAACCTAGCAGTTTGGAATGTCGAGGCAGGAGAATCGCTTGAGGTCAGGAGTTTGAGACTGGCCTGGCCAAACATGTTGAAACCTCCCTATCTACTTAAAAAAAAAAAATACAAAAATAAGCTGGGTGTGGTGGCACACGCCTGTAATCTCAGCTACTCAGGAGGCTCAGGCACTAGAATTGCTTGAACCCAGGAGATGGAGGTTGCAATGAGCTTAGATCTCTCCACTGCACTCCAGCCGGGGTGACAGAGCGAGACTCTATCCCCCCCCACAAAAAAGGGGATAATTCAATAATTCCTATTGAATCAGCATCCCACACTTATGGCTTCATTTAATCTTTATTTATTTAATTTTTTTTGAGATAGAGTCTCACTCTGTTGCCCAGGCTGCAGTGCAATAGTGCAATTTCAGCTCACTACGACCTCCACCTCCCGGGTTCAAGCAATTGTCCTGCCTCAGCCTCCCGAGTAGCTGGGATTACAGGTGTGTGCCACCACTCCTGGCTAATATTTTCTGTATTTTTAGTGGAGACAGGGTTTCACCATGTTGGTCAGGCTGGTCTTGAACTCCTGACTTCAAATGATCTGTTCACTGTGGCCTCCCAAAGTGCTGGGATTCCAGCCAAGGCAGGTAGATCACGAGGCCAGGAGTTCGAGACCAGCCTGGCCAAGATGGTGAGACCCCAACTCTACTAAAAATACAAAAATTAGCCTCCTAAAGTGATGGTATTACAGGCATGAGCTACTGCGCCTGGCCATCATTTAATCTTAATTACATTTTTAAAGTTCCTATCTTCAATGTACAGTCACAGTAGGGGCTAGGGGTTCAACATATGAATTTGGGAAGACACAATGCAGTCTATAACACTTCTCCTCTTGAGTGTTCTCAATTACATTTGATGGTTGAAGCAGACTGTATAACATTGTCCAATGTGGTTTGCAAAGTATGTTGAGGAAATATTTAAGACAATTATGTTGTAAAAAGACTGAAATGGAGGTCAAAGTTTTGTACTTCACTCAAGCTGATAAAAGTATTGACACCAGTTGACCACGATAATTTATGTATGCATAATGTAAAACCCATTACAAACACTTAAAAGATCTATACAAAGAGATACACTCAAAAACACTATAGGAAAATTAAAATAGGATTAAAAAAAAAGGTACAAGTAGACCACAGTAAGCCAGAAAAATAAAACACAGAGACAACAAGAGGCACAAGCAGAAAACAAAAAATAAAATGGCAGACTTAAGCCTTTTATTTATTTATTTACTTATTTGTTTTTAGCAACGAAGTCTGGCTTCAAGGCTAGAGTGCAGTGGCATGATCGTAGCTCACTACAGCTTCAGACTCCTGGGCTCAAGTAATCCTCCCACCTCAATGTCCCAAGTAGTTGGGACTACAGACGCACATGCCACCACTTATGGCTAGTTAAAAAAAATTTTTTTTTGGCCAGGCATGGTGGCACATGCCTGTAGTCCCAGCTACTCGGGAGGCTGAGGCTGGAGGATCGCTTGAGCCCAGGAGTTCTGGGCTGTAGCGCGCTATGCCAATCTGGTGTCCGCACTAAGTTCGACATCAATACGGTGACCTCCCGGGAACGGGGTACCACCAGGTTGCCTAAGGAGGGGTAAACCGGCCCAGGTTGGAAACGGAGCAGGTCAAAACTCCTGCGCTAATCAGTAGTGGGATCATGCCTGTGAATAGCCACTGCACTCCAGCCTGGGCAACATAGTGAGACCCCATCTCTTAAAAAAATATATATATATACATATATATATTTTAATTATATATATATAAACATATAAATATAAATATATATATATATTGAAAAAAAGAAAAAAATTTTTTTTGGTAGAGATGAGGCCAGGTATGGTAGCTCATGCCTGTAACCCTAACACTTTGCAGTGAGCCGAGATTACACCACTGCACTTCAGCCTGGGCAACAGAGGAAGACTGTCTCGAGAAGATCAAAAAGGATCACTTGAGCCCAGGAGTTTGACATCAGTCTGGCAACATAGCAAGATCTCATCTCTACCAAAAAAAGACCATCCTGGCCAACATATTGAAACCCCGTCTCTACTAAAAAATACAAAAATTAGCTGGGCATGGTGTCGCGCACCTGTATTTCCCAGCTACTCGGGAGGCTGAGGCAGGAGAATTGCTTGAATCCAGGAGGCGGAGGTTGCTGTGAGCCGAGATCGCGCCCCTGCACTCCAGCCTGGTACCTGGCGACAGAGCAAGACTCTGTCTCAAAATAAATAAAATAAAATAAAGTCACAGACGTTTCTCGGCCTTGTGTCACTCGGTCCTTTCCCTCGTTCCCATCCCAAGATTTCTCGTGTTTTCCACATTTCCTTTCCTTAAAAAGCCTCTTTCCATAGCATTCTTAACTTCCACAAGAGGCTCACTGCCTCATGTGTCTGTCACAGGAGTCATGAGGGTTGCATAAAATGTCACATGCCTTAGGCTCATTCATATCTCCTTGTCCATGCAATCATTAGCAGAGCTTCAGAGGAAGCCTCAAGAGGTTTTTACTTTTTAGGAAGAGGTTTTTACTTTTACCAAACAGGCCTTTATCTTACACTTACAGGCTTTGAAAGTAAAAGCAAAGTGTTTTAAGGAACTCAGAGTGAAGTTGTAAAAGGGAATACTTCCATGGAAACAAACTGCTAATCAACAGGTCACCTAAAGGTTGTAGTAGGAGAATTCTCTCAATGAACACTCAAATCAGATTTTGGGTAGAACAGTTTAAGAATCAGAATTCATTTTCAGATAAAAAGAAAACTTTAAAAATGGAATTCTGGTTGCAAAAAGGAAAGTATAGGCCAGGTGTGGTGGCTTACGCCTGTAATCCCAGCACTTTGGGAGGCCGAGGCAGGTGGATCACTTGAGGTCAGGAGTTTGAGACCACCCTGGCCAACATCGTGAAACGCCATCTCTACTAAAAAATACAATAATTAGCTGGGCGTGGTGGCACGCACCTGTAATCCCAGCTACTCTGGAGGCTGAGGCAGGAGAATCGAACCTGGGAAGTGGAGGTTGCAGTAAGCCGAGATTGCGCCACTGCACTCCAGCTTGGGCGACAGATCAAGAGACTCCGTTTCAAAAAAAAGGGAAAATATGTTTAAAATTATTTGACTGGACACAACTGATGATCTATTGTCATGTCAAAGAATACAACCAGAAGTAAAATTTAAAATCAAAATTTGTTCTTTTGCTGTGTTAGGGCTCAGAAAACAATACCCCAAAATTACAGCCTCAGAAGCAAAAGTTTCTCTAACCTTCTCCTGCCCTCCCTTCTCTTAGTTCCATTCTCCCCTGAGAGTAGCCATGGAAACTAGAATCCTTCTTCCCTAAGGTGGCTCACAGAAACCAGAACCCCCTTTTCCTAAAGCCAGCCATAAAACCTAAAAATAGTACTCAAACTTTCCTCCACCTTTCTGTGTAAGCACTATCCATAAATAAATTATCTGCCTACGTTTGACTGTAGGTCATAAGACCCCTGATTATAGAGAGGGTCCTGCCTTATACCCAGAAGGAAGCAATGCATGCTCAGAGAAGCCAAGAAGAATCTAAACAGGCAGGCCTTGCTGGGTTTCCCCACTTAGTACATTAGCATTGGATGATGCCTTTTTTGTTCAATTATATTTCTACATGCTTCCATACTTTGCTAAACCTAAGCGTAAATATAGACAATTTCCCTTGTATCTTTGGGTCTTGATTTTTTTTTGAGACGGAGTCTTACTCTGTTGCCCAGGCTGGAGTGCAGTGGCGTGATCTCGGTTCACTGCAACCTCTGCCTCCTAGGTTCAAGCGATCCTCCCTCCTCAGCCTCCCAAGTAAATGGGATTACAGGCATGTGCCATCACACCCAGCTAATTTTTTTTTTTTTTTTTGCTTATGTCTTCGAGTACTTTTCACTGAATTAATTTTTGTATTTTTAATAGAGATGAGGTTTTACCTTGTTGGCCAGGCTGGTCTTGAACTCCTGACCTCAGATGATCCACCCACCTGAGCCTTCCAAAGTGCTGGGATTACAGGCATGAGCCACTGCACCCCGCCTGGATTTTGATTCGGAAGGCTCCCCTGTATACATGTTAAATACATTTGTATGCTTAATCCACCTTTTGCAAGTGGATTTTGTTTTTGAGACAGAGTCACACAATCTTTGCTCACTGCAATTGCTGCCTCCCAGGTTCGAGCAGTTCTCCTGCCTCAGCCTCCTGAGTAGCTGAGATTATAGGTGTGTGCCACCATGCTTGGCTAATTTTTATAATTTTAGTAGAGACGGGGTTTCACCATGTTGGCCAGGCTGGTCTTGAACTCCTGACCTCAAGTGATCTGCCCGCCTCAGCCACCCAAAGTGCTGCAGTTACAGGCGTGAGCCACTGAGCCCAGTGCAAGTCGATTTTTCAGTGAACCTTTAGAGGGCCAAGGGGAACTTTCCCTCTTGGCCCCTATAGCTGCCAACCACTTGTAAGTAAATAGTTGGAAAATTATGCAGAAAAAAATTTTCTTCTCAAAATTGATAAGGGAAGTGTACTCAGTTGAATAGTGTCTTCCCAAAATTCATATATAGGCTGGGAGCAGTGGCTCTTGCCTGTTATCCCAGCACTTTGGGAGACCAAGGCAGGAAAATTACTTGAGGTCAGGAGTTCAAGACCAGCCTGGCCAACATGGTGAAACCCCATCTCTACTAAAAATACAAAAAAATGAGCCAGATATGGTGGCAGTAATCCTAGCTACTCCGGAGGTTGAGGCAGGAGAATTGCCTGAACCCAGGAGGCGGAGGTTATAGTGAGCCGAGATTGCACCACTGCACTCCAGCCTGGATGACAGAATGAGACTCCCTCCATCTCAAAAAAAAAAAAATAATAATTAATGTGTAATGGGGAACCTGTGAATGTGACCTCATTTGGAAATAGGATAATTGCAGATACCAAGTTAAGATGAGATCATATTGGATTAAATGGTGCCCTAATTTAATGGCTGGTATCCCTGTAAGAAGAGGAGAATTTGCTTACAGACAGAGACACATAGAGGAGGCTGGGCACAGTGGCTCACGCCTGTAATCCCAGCACTTTGGGAGGTTGAGGTGGGCGGATCACTTGAGACCAGGAGATGGAGACCAGCCTGAGCAGTATGGCAAACCCCCGTCTCTACTGCAAATACAAAAACTAACTGGGCATGGTGGTGCACACCTATAATCCCAGCTACTCAGGAGGCTGAGGCAGGAGAATTGCTTGAACCTGGGAGGTGGAGGTTGCGGTGAGTTGAGATTGTACCACTGTACTCTCTGTGTGACAGACCAAGACTCCATCTCAAAAAAAAAAAAAAAAAAAAAAGACACAT
This sequence comes from Cacajao melanocephalus, assembly GCA_963573385.1. Classification (NCBI taxonomy): domain Eukaryota; kingdom Metazoa; phylum Chordata; class Mammalia; order Primates; family Pitheciidae; genus Cacajao; species Cacajao melanocephalus. The sequence continues at coordinate 12,617 of CAUYLG010041921.1, read as the reverse complement.
ATAGAGGAAAGAATACCACGTGAAGATGGAGGTGGAGGCACCAATTGAAGTGATCCATCTATAAGCCAAGGAACACCAAGGATTTCTGGCAACCACCAGAAGCCAGGAAGAGGGAAGAAAGGATTATTTTCCAGAACCTTTGGAGATATCACACTCTGCAGACACCTTGATTTCAGACTTTTAGCCTCCAGAACTCTGAGAGAATAAATTTCTTTGTTTTTGTTTTTTTGAGACAGGGTCTCACTGTCACTCAGGCTGGAATGCAATGGCTCAATCACAGCTCACTGCAGCATCAACCTCCCCGGCTCAGGCTCAAGCCATCCTCCCACTTCACCCTTCCGAGTGGCTGAGTCTACAGGCATGTGCTAAAAAATTAGCCCAGCTAATCTTTTTATTTTCGTACAGACGGGGGTCTTGCTGTGTTGCCCAGGCTGATCTCAAACTCCTGGGTTCAAGCTGTCCTCCTGACTTGGCCTCCCAAAGTGCTGAGATAACAGGTGTGAGCCACCTCTCGCTGACCCATTTCTTTCTTTCTTTCTTTCTTTCTTTCTTTCTTTCTTTCTTTCTTTCTCTTTCTTTCTTTCTTTTTCTTTCTTTTTCTTTCCTTCTTTCCTTCCTTCCTTCCTTCTTTCCTTCCTTCCTTCCTTCTCTCCTTCCTTCTTTCTTTTCTTTCTTTCTTTTTTTTTTGAGACAGTTTTGCTCTTTCATCCAGGTTGGAGTGAAGTCGCATGATCTTGGCTCACTGCTACCTCTGCCCACTGGGTTCCAGCGATTCTCCTGCCTCAGCCTCCCAAGTAGCTGGGATTATAGGATCCCACCACCACATCCTGCTAATTTTTGTATTTTTAGTAGAGACAGGGTTTCCCCATGTTGGCCAGTCTGGTCTCAAACTCCTGACCTCAAGTGATATGCCCGCCTCGGCCTCCCAAAGTGATAAAATTACAGGTGTGAGCCACCGCGTCTGGTCTGATTTCTGTTGTATTAAATGCTACCCAGGCTGTTGTTATTTGTATGGCAGCCCTAGGAGACAAATACTTGAAGCCTATGGAGAAGACACTTGAGCAGATATGTATTTCATAACACTGGGCTTAACGTAAACACTCTCCTCTAGACCCCATCTAGGAATCTAAGTGGGATAAGCTAACATAGTTAGCTGATTCTTCACTGGTGGAAACTTCGACAATAGACATGCATTCATTCAAACTAAAAATTAAAGGGAAAAAAACACATTTAATCATTTCACTACAGTGACAATTCTCACAACTTTTTGAGACTCTATCAGTTAGATCCCTACCTCTGTTCTCTCATTTTTGTGGTAGTGAAGAACTAATCTTTGTAATTGTTTTTTAGCTTATTTTCACAAATGCTAGGGAATGGCTCGGTTTAGATATTCAGAACCGTGTCACTGGCCAAGCCTCATATGGAATCGCTCATGTCTTCTAGGGCTGTAGGTGTGGTCAACAGCATTTTAAATTTGGTCTTATCAGACATATGCCTCAGCTTTACCATATCCTCCGTTAAATGGGAATAATAATAGTAACTGCCCCCTAGTGGTGGTGTGAGGATTAAATGAGATCATATTTACTAAGCATGTAGAAAAGTGCCTGACACATATTTAAGTATTAATCATTGGACTCCTGTCTGTCTTGCCGTTTGGGAAGTTTATTTCTCACTGAACCATGAGCTACTCTAGGATAAGAAGCATATCTGTTTCATTTTCCTATCCCCAGCACCTAGTACCCCTTTCTGGCACACAGCAGGCCCTCAGCAAGCATCTGCTGCCTAAAAGGCACTATCCAGCAGGCAGTATGAAATTCCATCTCTGATCCTTGGAGAAGGAAGTCAGGTGGAAAAACAGATATGAGTCCTACACATAAACATTTAAGCTTGACCAAAGGCAAGACCATCAGGGAAGAGAGCATGGAGGGAAAATAAATAGAACACTGAGGAAAGATTGATGGCAGGAGATGGAAGCAAACAGAAAAGAGGTTCTGAGAGCATATCCTTTCAAATAAGCTATGAAAAGAGTTCAAGGGAATTGAAGTCCAGTGAAAAGGCTATCTTAAAGGTGGAGTATGAAGAGTTTCTGGTTAGCAAGCAGCTGACTGAGGTTAATTTTTTTTAAGTTTCAGAGGAAGGAAATGACATTGTGTAATAGTTTTCTCTAACTTGGCAGGCTTTCAAATGTGGGTCCCTGTCTGTCTTGCCGGAAGGGTCGAGAGCTAGGGAGCAGGGAGAAAGAGGGTATGGGTCTCTCCAAGACTCTGTCTTAATTTTTTTTTTTTTTTTTTTTTTGAGACGGAGTTTCGCTCTTGTTACCCAGGCTGGAGTGCAATGGTGCGATCTCGGCTCACCGCAACCTCCGCCTCCCGGGTTCAAGCAATTCTCCTGCCTCAGCCTCTCGCATAGCTGGGACTACAGGCGCGCGCCACCATGCCCAGCTAATTTTTGTATTTTTAGTAGAGATGGGGTTTCACCATGTTGACCAGGATGGTCTCGATCTCTTGACCTCGGGATCCACCCGCCTCGGCCTCCCAAAGTGCTGGGATTATAGGCATGAGCCACTGCACCTGGCCAACTCTGTCTTAAGAAGATTGTATCGAAGTCAAGTTGTATCTTCACTTACAATATGAGATAATAAATTCAAATAAAACGTCCATTTTTGCCCCTTACTATTTTGTTTAGGCTGGTAAAGCAGGATTGATGATGTTTTGTCAGGCAGACAAAATTATAAGCAACAAGTTTTTATCTAGATTATCTCCCTCATTACACTTGAATTTCAATAGGGTTCTACTACCCACGGAAACTGAATAACCGGTTTTCTGAGTTTTTGCTGATATGATTCTGGTAATCACAAACGACCTGAGATCCCTACCCCTCTTTAAAAGGGCAAGAAAAGGGAATCCATATCAATATTTGATAACAGCATTTTAAAAATAATAGGCATCACTTTTGCGTTTAAAAATGTTTTAAAATCTTTAATTTACAAGAGAGTACAAGACATAAAAAATGTTTTAAAAATAAATTTGAGGAATTCAAAACTCCTAAGTGGCCAAATGAGCCCACATGAATCTACCAAACAAGACTGAAATTTACTTTCACAACGTATGATCTGATGAAGTTTTTCCTGTTAAATAGAGAAAAACAGACTCCGAGAGGGAAGTTGCTGTAAGGCTTGACCATGTACCATTGAAAAAGAGGTTTTCCATCCTTAGGTGAATGAGAGCCCATTAAAGACCCTACCACAGGATCTAAAGCTAGACACTTCCCAGCCTGTGGCTCAAATGTTTTCATTTGTAAAATAAGGGAAAGGGAAACGGTGGTATGTGTGTGAATTCTTTAGATATAAAAATAAAAAGAGAAGACATTAATTCTTTGGGTGTCTATGTGTGAATTAATTCTTTGGATATGAAAATAAAGAGAGGGCCGGGCGCAGTGGCTCTCACCTGTAATCCCAGTACTTCGGGAGGCTGAGGTGGGTGGACCACTTGAGGCCAGGAGTTTGAGACCAGCCTGGGCAACATGGTGAAACCCCATCCCTACTAAAAATACAAAAATAGCTGGGCGGGCAGGGCATGGTGGCTGTTGCCTGTAATCTCAGCACTTTGGGAAGCCCAGGCGGGTGGATCGCTTGAGGTCAGGAGTTCGAGACCAGACTTCCAAACATGGTGAAACCCTGTCTCTAATAATAATTAAAAAAAAGATAAGAAAGAGAAAAGACGACCTTGCCCAGTTTAAGGGGTAAGGAAAAAGCATTCAGTGAGGCTCAGAAACTTAAGGCCTCGAGCACCTGCACCTCCAGCCCCACCCGTCAACCCGCCAACCCTTCACAGCCTAGTGACACAGCACAGAGGCCAAGATGGCGTCAGCCCGCTGGGTCTCGCCTGAGACCCCCGTGACTCTGCACTGCGGCAGCCCAGGCGAGGCCGCGCTCCATTGGCCAACTGAGATGAGGTCATTGCGGGGGCGGGGGCCGGCGGCGGCGCAGGGGCGGGGCTTTGCGGACGCACGAGCGTCGAAGCGCTGCTCCCGGAGCTGCGGGGACTGCGGGCTTGGCTGCGGCGGCTGCTGTGGCGGCGGCGGTGGGAGGTGAGCGGGGGCTGTAGGTGCAGCGCGACAGGGAGCGGCCCTCGATGGACGTAGGACATTCTTCTAAGAGCCCCCTTAATTGTCAAAGGAATTAGCAGGGACCTTAAGTCTTCGAGATAAAATGGGGGTTCGTCCCCTCCTCTGGCACCCCTCCTCTGTCCTTAGGAACCGGAGGCGCACTGTCCTTTGGAAGCCCTGAATCCCTTCCCTGTTTAAAGAGGTAGGCGGAGGAACCGGAGGTTATTGGATAGGCAGGAGAATTTAGGGGACTTCTTAAAGGGTCTCTCAGTTTGGAGGCTTTCCTTTCCTTTTTCCCCCATCCCGAGGTAGAGGTGCCTCAGTCCAGAGAATTCCTGTTCATTGAGTAGACAGGAAATGAAGCAGGTGAATACCCTGGGAGGAGGCGAGGACCGGATGACTGGAGTGAGATTCTTCCAGGCAGGGCGCGGGGGCGTTGTAGTTGGACTCATCTTTTGCAGAGCTGCTGTTTCTTCGTATTTTGTTTGTGATCGTCCAGAACTACTTGCCCTAATTAGTTTTCTGTTAGCCTCCATTGCTAAAGAGATATTCTTGGGAGACCTGTAATCATTAAAGAGCAGGAGGAGGGAGGTGACTTGTTGGAGGCTATCATTATTCGCAGCCTCGGAACTATGCCGATCAGGCCTAATTTTATATGTTTAGAGGTAGTAGAATCTCTCTTTGTTGAAGGGTGGTGCCGGTAACAGCTGATTTGGATGATTCAGGTGTACAAAATATTAAAGTCAACCTACATATTCTCTTCAGAAATCCTTGCTTATGTCTGAGCGTGTGTTGTTGTCTTGAACATCAAATGCACAAAGGTTTGTTCGTTCAGATTTCTCAAAATGTTTCCCAGCCTTCCAGAAGAGTAAATTTTCTTTTGATGTCAGACTCGTCTATCAGTACTCAATATAGATGCCCTTATGACACTGAAAGTACTGTACGTTTTGCGAAGTTTGGTACTGGATGGGCTGTGCCTTACATTAGCTGATCGAGAATAAATAATTGCAGTTTCAGGACCACTGATAGCGCCAGTTGTCTCATACTTGGCAACCTTAAGACAGCCCTAAAAACGAAACCTTTATTGGCTCATGAGATTTGACAGATGGAAGAATGTAATTAATCTTGAAGATAGGGATGAGAAACAGAAAGCTGCAGAGGTGGAAGGCTTATTCTCTGTGGCTTGATAAAACTGCTTTGTCATTATCAGTGTGTTCCCGTCATGCTTGGTTTGAAATTGAGCTTAATAAGCAAGCTGGTTGCTTTTTCCAGATAATGGTTGTTTGTTTGAATTCCTAAGGGGGGAAATATTGTTTTCTGAGAAATCTGGAAGATTAAACCCTTTAGTGTAGCCATAGCTTTAGGATAGTGCCAGAACTTTAGGGTTTTAGAAATGCGCATTGTCAGTAGAAGAGGGAAGGACAGTTACAAGGCAGACATCTTTATGAGAGGGTAATCAAGGCCTCTTCTGTTTGTTTCCTGCAGTAGCAAAAACAGATTGAACATTGTGGAAGTCACTGCCTCAATACTGTGTCCTGGGTATTTAAAGAGTTGTTTGGGGTTCCCAGTTCCTGTCTTTAATCTGGGTACATTCTTACCTATTGAGTTGCCCAAAATATTGTCATTTGATCCTGATGTTGCCTGCAACGGAAGTGACTTTTCATCTGGCACTCTGTGGGACAGGATTCAGGAACTGCCTTTGCAGTTTCTCCTTTCCAACTTTCTAGGCAGGATGTCAAAACACTTGTTGACCTGTCCTCATGGGGTGGAAGAAATGTAAATGCAAGAGCCTTAGTAGGGTGTCATTTGCTCTTAGCTCTCTTGGTAATTTCCAAAGTTATGTCATTTTTCTCCTTGCTTCAGGTTGGAGAGAAATCCAGGTATTCAGTTGACTAGTACTTTCTGCCACCATGGGGGAGCTTTTCCGGAGTGAAGAAATGACACTGGCCCAGCTTTTTCTACAGTCAGAAGCTGCTTATTGTTGCGTCAGTGAATTAGGAGAACTTGGAAAGGTTCAGTTTCGTGATGTAAGTAGTTGTGGGGCTGCGACTTGATTACTGCTGAACTCTATTGTTATCATGGTCAGATGCCTTGTGATGAATGTTTTGTTTTTTATTTGCAAAAATAACATTATAGCACTGGCTGCCTTTTGGCAGAATGCACATTTTGAGTTGTCTTTCTAGAGGTGAGAATGTTTGTGCCAATCTTTCTATGCTTTTGCTAGCTCCCACTTTGAGGACAATCCTAAGCATTCTCCTGGTAATTGTTTGGGATGCAGGGAGAGGTTACCAAACTAACCCGATCAGGGCTTTCACTTTTTGGGGGGCTCTTTAACACCTATAACAGGATATTTAAAAATATATATTAGCTGGGTGTGGTGGCTCATACCTGTAATCCCAGCACTTTGGGAGGCCGAGGCGGGCAGATCACCTGAGGTCAGGAGTTTGAGACTGGCCTGGCTAACATGGTGAAACCCCATCTCTAGTAAAAATACAAAAAATTAGCTGGGGGTGGTGGTGGGCACTTGTAATCCCAGCTACTTGGGAGGCTGAGACAGGAAAATTGCTTGAACCCAGTAGGCAGAGGGTGCAGTGAGCCGAGATCGTGCCATTGCCCTCTAGCCTGGGCAACAAGAGTGAAACTTTGTCTCAAAAAAAAAAAAATACATATATATGTGTGTGTGTGTATATATGTGTATATACGTGTGTATATATATGTGTGTGTGTGTATATATATATATATATAGTAGTTTATCCATCCAGTAAGACATTTTTAAAAAAATCAAAATTTGACATAGCCAGCTATAGATATATAGTATATAAATAAGCATATAATGAATATTCATTGTTTCGGAATATTATACTGGGTACTTGGAGAAGCTATCTAAAGAATATGAACAATCTAGGGTGGGCTCAGTGGCTCACGCCTGTAATCCCAGCACCTTGGGAGACCAAGGCGGGCGGATCACTAGGTCAGGAGTTTGAGATCAGCCTGACCAACATGGTGAAACCCTGTCTCTACAAAAAAAAATACAAAAAATTCTACTATCTACTTAAGAGGGAAACATTCCATATATAATTGAAACTTCTTGTGTATCCTGCCTCCATGCCAGTCCTCTTTCTTCCACCCCAGAAGTAACCCATACCGTGATTTTTTTTTAGCTTTTATTACTCCTATGTGTGGGTTTTTTTAAAATTATCGTTGCTTTTCTTTTTGAGACAGTCTCGCTCTGTTGCTCAGGCTGGAGTGCAGTGGTGTGACTCCGCCTCCTGGGTTCAAGCTATTCTCCTGCCTCAGCCTCCCAAGTAGCTGGGACTACAGGTGAGCACCACCATGCCCAGCTAATTTTTGTATTTTAGTAGAGATGGGATTTTGCCATGTTGGCCAGGCTGGTCTCGAACTCCTGACCTCAGGTGATCCACCTGCCTCAGCCTCCCAAAGTGCTGGGATTACAGGCGTGAGCCACCATGCTAGCCAACATATTTTTTGTTTTCTTCTACTTCTGTTAATTTTTGTGTGTGTTTGTTTGTTTTTTTTTTTTTTTTTTGGTTTTTATAATAAAATTTATAACCTTAAGAAAAAAAAATAGAGATGGGGTCTCATCATTTTGCCCAGGTTGGTCTTGAACTCCTGGACTCAAGCAGTCCTCCTGCCTCAGCCTCGCAAAGTGCTGGGATTACCGGTGTGAGCCACTGTGCCTGGCTGAAATGTACACATCTTAATAGTACAATTTGTTGAATTGATGACTTTATGCACCTCTGTAACCAGCACCCCAATCAGGATACAGAACTTTTTTTTGTTTTGGAGACAGAATCTCACTCGGTTGCCCAGGCTGGACTGTAGTGGTGCGATCTCAGCTCACTGCAACCTCCACCTCCTGAGTTCAAGCAATTCTCCTGCCTCAGCCTCCTGAGTAGCTGGGACTATAGGGTCATGGCCACCATGCCTGGCTAATTTTTTGTATTTTAGCAGTGATGGGTTTCATCGTGTTGCCCAGGCTAGTCTTGAACTCCTGACCTCAGGTGATCCACCCATCTTGGCTTCCCAAAGTGCTAGATTACAGGTGTGAGCCACCTCATCCAGTCTGAATATTTTCATCAGTCCGGAAAAGTATCTTGTGTTTACTGCTAGTCAGTTGCTACCCTTCATAGGTAGACTCTGTTTTGATTGCTATCATCATAGGATTAGTTTTTCCTCTTCTTGACATACATGTAAATGACTCATATATTGCGAACTCTTTTTTTTTTTTTTTTCGTTTTTGAGATGGAGTCTCACTTTGTTGCCTGAGGTCAGGAGTTTGAGACCAGCCTGACCAACATTGAAACTGATGAAGTCTCGCTCTGTCACCCAGACTGGAGTGCAGTGGTTTGATCTTGGCTTACTGCAACCTCCACCTTCCTGGTTCAAGCAATTCCCCTGCCTCAGCCTCCCAAGTAGCTGGGATTACAGGCGCGTGCTACCACCGCCTCCCTGTGCCCTGCCCCGGCTAATTTTTTTTGTATTTTTAGTAGAGGCGGGGTTTCACCATGTTGGTAAGGCTGGTCTCGAACTCCTGACCTCAGGCAATCTACCTGCCTTGGCCTCTCAAAGTGCTGGAATTTCAGGCATGAGCCTCTGTGCCCGGCCACACTGCAAACTTTTAATGTCTGACTTCTTTCCCTTAGCCTCTGTTTTTTGTATGTGTCTGTAGTTCATTTTTTAAAATTGCCAAATGATAAATAGTTCATTTTACGAATATACCACAATGTTTTCATCCTTTCTTTTGTTCTTACTCATTTGGGGTATTATGATTTAAATGGAAGTAAACATTATTGTGAAAGTCTTTTTTTAATTTACAAGTTTTGATTTTTCTTAAGCAAATACAGTTGACCCTTGAAAATGCAGGGGTTAGGGGTGCTGATCCCCATCATGCAGTAAAAAAATCTGCATACAACTTTGACTCCCCCAAAACTTAACCATTGATAGCCTGCTTTTGACCAGAAGCCCTAACAATATCATAAACAGTCAATTAATACATATTTTGTATGTTATGTATATTGTACACTGTATTCTTACAGTAAAGTAAGCTAGAGAAAAGAAAATACTGTTAAGAAAATCATAAGGAAGGTAAACTATATTTACTGGAAGTGGATCATCATGAAGGTCTTTATCCTTACTGTCTTTATGTTGAGTAGGCTGAGGAGGAGGAAGGGGAGGGGTTGGTCTTACTGTCTCAGGGTGGCCAAGGTGGAAGAAAATCTGTGTATAACTGGACCAGCACAGTTCAAACCCACATTGTTCAAGGGTCAATGGTAACTGAGTAGTGGAATGTGCAGTCAGGGGTGGGAAGGTATATGTTTAACTTTGTAAGAAACTGCCAACAGTTTTCCAAATCTTTTACTTCCCTCCTAATAGCATTTATCACAACAAATTGTAATAATTGGTTTGCATCTGTCTCTTCTGTGGAGCTGAAGACTGGGACATAGCTTGTTACTGTTAATGATTCTCTTTAATAAAAATTTTTGCCTTAGATTCCCTCTAATATTAATATATTGAGTTCTTGAAGAGAGAACTGTTGACTGCATGGATATGTATGTGTGTGTTTTTATGTTTCTATGTGTGTATGCATATAATATATATACACACATATGTGATTAAGCTCATAAATTGTGTTGTTCAACTTTTCAAATTGAGGACGTAGCTTATTCTTTGTATTTTCTCCAGTGCCTAGTTCAGTGTCTGACACATATTTGGTGCTTCATAATTATTGAGTAAATATAGTTTTTTATTTATGTTACTTTTATAGAATTTATCACATACTATTTTATTGGTTGGGTTCATCTTCTCTATTAGATTACAAGCTATTTAATTAATTAATTGATTAATTTTTGAGACATGGTCTTGTTCTGTTGCCCAGGCTGGAGTGCACTGGCACAGTCTCAGCTGGCTGCAACCTCTGCCTCCCAGGTTCAATCGATTCTCCTGCCTCAGCCTCCTGAGTAGTTGGGATTACAGGCATGTACCACCATGCCCGGCTAATTTTTTGTATTTTTAATAGAGACAGGGTTTTGCCATGTTGCCCAGGCTGGTCTCAGACTCCTGAGCTCAGGCAGTCCTCCTGCCTCGGCCTCCCAAAGTGCTAGGGTTACAGGCATGAGCCACGTTGCCCAGCCTATTTATTTTTTTTTTGAGACAAGAGTCTCGCTTAGTTGCCCAGGCTGGAGTGCAGTGGCATGATCTTGGCTTACTGCAACCTCCACCTCCTGGGTTTACGCGATTCTCCTGCCTCAGTCTCTGAAGTAGCTGGGATTATAGGTGCATGCTACCACACCCGGTTAATTTTGTATTTTTAGTAGAGATGGGGTTTTGTCATGTTGGCCAGGCTGGTCTTGAATGCCTAACCTCAGGTGATCCACCCACCTGAGTCTCCCGAAGTGCTGGGATTACAAGCGTGAGCCACTGTGCCTGGCTGGATTGCAAGCTTTTTTTTGAGATAGAGTCTTGCTCTGTTGCCCAGGCTGGAGTGCAGTGGCCTGATCTCGACTCACTGCAACCTTTGCCTCCCATGTTCAAGCAATTCTCCTATCTCAGCCTCCCTAGTAGCTGATATTATAGGCACCTGCCACCACGCACAGTTAATTTTTGCATTTTCAGTAGAGACAAGGTTTCACCATGTTGGCCAGGCTGGTCTTGAACCCCTGACCTCAGGCCATCCACTCGCCTTGGCCTCCCAAAGGGCTGGGATTACGGATGTGAGCCACTGTGCCCAGCAGATTGCAACCTTTTTAGTGAGTAGGAACTTGTTTTTTATATTCCAGAACATCTGTCATATTTGAAAATTACTTGTGGTGCCAGGCATGGTGGCTTCCGTCTGTAATCCCAGCACTTTGGGAGCTGAGGTGGGTGAATCACGAGGTCAAGAGATCGAGACCATCCTGGCCAACATGGTGAAATCTCATCTCTACTCAAAATACACATAATTAGTTGGGCATGGTGGCGTGTGCCTGTAGTCCCAGCTACTCCAGAGGCTGAAACAGGAGAATTGCATGAACCTGGGAGGCGGAGTGAGCCAATATCATGCCACTGCACTCCAGCCTGGCGACAGAATGAGACTCCGTCTCAAAAAAAGAAAAAAAGAAAATTACTTGTGGTGTATTGGCATATGAATGAATAAACTAAGCCTGCCACTGAGAAGGTGAAGGCCTTGGTACAGAAAAACAGGAGAAGTTCCTCTTCTGCTTGGAACAAAAGAGAAGGAAAACCAGAGAGAGCTTCTCTGATATTCATTGCCCAGATTTTAAGTGGTGGGAAGGAAGCTCACTGAGACTTTTGGCCTAGGAAGAACGTTTTGTACCATTGTGCTTTACCTAATTTGCCTCCATTCCAGTAATGTTACAGCATCAAGGGAGGAATTTTTTATTCTTAGCTGGTGTGAATGACCATTAAGCAATTTTTTTTTGGATCAGTAGACAATTTTTATTAGTGTTGCATCCATGCATTGACACAAAATTAGTTTTTCTTATTTATTTATTTATTTTAAGACAGGGTTTCACCATGTTGGTCAGGCTGGTCTTGAACTCACGACCTCAAGTGATCCATCCGCCTTGGCCTCCAGAGTACTTGGATTACAGATGTGAGCCACCGCGCCCTGCCAAAATTAGTTTTTCACTTTGCAGAATGTGTTACTTGAGAAACAGAAGAAATAAATCCAATATTCCGATGTTTGTTATTGTGTTTTTATTTTTCAGTTAAATCCAGATGTGAATGTTTTCCAAAGGAAATTTGTGAATGAAGTTAGAAGATGTGAAGAAATGGATCGAAAGCTTCGTATGTGCATTTTGGTCATGTGTAATGTACCTTTAATGAATCATTTGTCTTAGATTAGTGACATTAGTCCTCTTAATAGAGAAAGAAAGTGCTGTAAGAGAAAAGGAAAAGGAAAAATCTAGCAGGGGAGATGCTAAGGTGAATTTCTCGTATACAAGTAGATTTTGTGGTCTTTGGGCTAAGTAGTGCTTCATGGAAACTGCTTCAAGCTGAAAACTGTGGTTATTATTTTTTTTTTTTGGTGAGATTTTATTTATTTATTTTTTCTTTTCTTTTTTTTTCTTCAAGATGGGGTTTCACCATATTGGTCAGGCTGGTCTCAAACTCCTAATCTCAGGTGATCTGCCCGCTTCAGCCTCCCAAAGTGCTGGCATTACAGGCGTGAGCCACCGTGCCCAGCTATTTATTTATTTTTGAGATAGAGTCTCCCTCTGTCACCAGGCCAGAGTGCAGTGGCATGATCTTGGCTCACTACAACCTCTGCCTCCCAGGCTCAAGCAATTCTCCTGTCTCAGCCTCCTGAGTAGCTGGAACTACAGGCACGTGCCACCATGTCCAGCTAATTTTTGTATTTTTAGTAGAGACGGGGTTTCACTATGTTGGCCAGGATGGTCTTGATCTCTTGACCTCGTGATCCGCCTGCCTCAGCCTCCCAAAGTGCTGGGATTACAGGCATGATTCACTGCGCCCGGCCTTGTGAGTTT
>CAUYLG010041920.1:0-10672 GCA_963573385.1 Cacajao melanocephalus | reverse complement strand
TTAATACCCATTTTTAGACTGCATTCTAGCCTGGGCAGTAGAACAAGAATCCTGTTCTCTCTCCCTCTTTTTCTTCCTCTTTCTTTCTCTCATACATTCTTTTTCTTTCTTTCTTTCACTCTCACTTTCTTTCCTCTCTTTTCTTTCTTTCAAAAAAAAAAAAAAAGAGCAATATCATGAAGATTGCCACAATTTATGACTGACTTTAACATAAAATGTTACATTGAAAGGTTTGAAGAAAAGCCACAGAAAGAGCACGGTACAGTTGTTATTGAAACCGATCATGTTTGCAAACTGAAGAGACTATCTAGCCTTCCCTGGTGTGCGTGTGCATGTGTGTGTGTGTGTGTGTGTGTGTATGTGTGTTTAAGTCTCTAAAAGTTGACAGTAGATGAGCTGAAATACTATCATTTTGAGAGATGTAAATGGTTATTTGTTGTCAATCTCAACTAAAGATACTTCTCAAATGTAGGATTTTTTCAGACTGTTCAACTAAGATAAAGTGAATTCTCATCAGTGACTACATTAAAATTAGATCACCATCTTTTGCATCAATGGCTATGCCACTGGAGAGAAAGGTCCACAATATTAAGACATGGAGTATTCCTTATGACCGCACCTGGAGGAAAATCCCATCCCCTATGTCTGCCTAGTAAATAAAACGATGGGTAATAAAGTTACTATCAAGTTTGAAAAAGAGTTAACAAGCTGAAACTATTATAAGAGTCAAATAAAAATGAATTACATTCTGGTTCAAGATGGAGGAAGTAGGACTGCCACTAACATAGCTAAACTCTGGGCAACTAGACTGAAAAACATCGGCAATCAGTAAAGCTTCATTTGTATTCATGTATACTGACCGGGGCCGGCATGTTGATAACTTGGCAGTAAACATGTTGTGCCTCAGACAATTCAATATTAAAGCTCAGATCCAGAAAATCATAGAAACTCAAGTCATTACAAAGAAGTATCATTTTGCTCAGAAAAATAGTCAAAAAAAGAACAATTCTTCCCTATGTAACCAACCATCCTGAACTCACATAAACCCCACCAGAATACCCTAAAAAAATCGAGTCCATTAAAACTATTAAGGAAGCCAAAAGCAACCCTCTACTATATCTATAGGAGTTGACTATGACACTTCATTCTGGTCTCACTGTGGAGTCACCTGATAGCTTTTCTGGCCCTGATTTTAACCCAAGAGTAATGTCCTATATCTGTATCTCTTCTACTCTGATGACGAAGGACGGCCTTTATTGTTTTTCCAGGCTGGCCTGCAAGTATTAAACATGGCCCCCACTAGCTTCTGACCATAGGACTCAGTTGTGAGGCTTCACCTGTGTTATGATCTGAGTGTTGGTGTTCTTCCAAAATTCATAAGCTAAACTCTAATCCGCAATGTAATGGTGTTAGGAGGTGGAGCCTGGGAGATGATTAGGACATGAGGGCTCCTTTTTCATGATTGAGATTACTGCCCTTATAAAAGAGGCCTCTGAGAGCTGCCTTGCCCCTTCCACCATGTGAGAACACAGCTAGGCTGTACAATCTGTGGAACCATGAAACAGGTCCTCATCAGATACCAAAGGTACCAGCACCTGGATTTTAGACTGCCCACAGTCCAGAACTATAAGAAACAAATTTATATTGTTGATAAGTCACCCAGGCTACAGTATTTTGCCATAGCAGCCCAAATGGGATAAGACAACCTGGAAGGCCACAGTCAGGTCTTCTGGGTCCACAGGTGCTCTGACACTTCTGCTACAAATGTGGGCATAATTGAAATGCAGCCAAATCCCTATATTAAAAATGTAGGGGAACAGAGCAAATACTGTCTTACAAGTTAACAACAGTATAACAAGCGTTTGAAACGCAGGTGTCACATTTTAAAGCACAAAGATTATCAATTGTATATTTGAAAGTCTTTATAATGGTCAGGCACATTCTTCAATCATCCTTCTTTGAGTTCATGTTGTTAGGTAAATTGAGACACTATAAAGAGCCCCGAAGCTCTGCCCCAAAGGTTAAGATTCATAAATATGAATATGTGCCTTTGTTGCCATATGAAGAGGATCAGGGTCTTTTCATGAACATAATATAGTAATAAGCTGAAAACGTACTTTACTGTTATTTTCTACAAAAGGAAATTTAACCAAACATGGAGGTTTCTTGAATCCCATCCACAGGGTTTTTATTAATGGCAAGACATAAGATCATGTGATAAGGCAGCTTAACTTCTGAAAAGGGTTCACTGTACAAAAACTGGAAGAAAGCTCTAATGAGCTATGAATGAAGAGGTATGAAAAAACTAAAGCTGTACACACACACACATATATATAAAATACCAAATGTAAAAATGTATAATTATAATTATTATATATATATATATAAACTTCTTTCAAAATATACCATGACAATGTTTACCTTAGATAAAAATAATGAAATTAGTAAAACTCTGCTACTAAAATAAAAATTTTACTTGCATTAAATTTTAGAGATCCTAAAATATAATCCACTAGAATTTGCTAGTGTTCTAACTACTTTCCATGGAAACATCTTTAGTATTCAATGGCAACAAAAGGAAATTTTGGTGAGGTCATGGCATTAATGTGCCTCTAAAGGTGCCTAATTTTTTAAAATTAAGAAAAACTTAAGGGAACCAAAGAAATGCAGGAATACTTTTAACTCACTACTAAAACCATAAAGTATTTATGTATGGCTGCATATATAAATGAATTAATTAAATCAAAATAATCATTTAATTGCCTGTTCTTACGACAACAGTATTTACAATGTTTTACTTGAAATGTATCATTTTTAAACTTTCACATCTACCAGAAGGAGGCACAATCATGTGTTTCTGCTTTGGAGATGAGCGAACCAAGGCTCATGGAGGTTAACTAATTTATCTGAGATTATTTATGTCATAGATGGCAGAGCAAAACCATAACCTAGGCCCTCAGATTATAGAGATGTTGCTTTCATTAAAAAAAAAAAAAATCACTAGGCACTGTGCTAGGCTCTGAAAAGATTCAAAGAAGAATTTGGTCCAGTTACCATCCTTAAGAAGTTTAGAGACATCAAAAACTCACAGAGGCAATGGGTACGTTTATTAATTAGAAAGATGCAAAAAAGTATGTTTCCAAAGAAAAGAATGAAGAAGCTACCATTAGGTGCACGTTTAATCTGGTTAACAGAAACCATGTGGAAATGTTGGAGCCAAACAGCTTTGAGGGGTTCTACAGCTCTTTCTATTCCATGTGATCAGTCTACCCAAGAATCTGTATAATATGCAAAATCAAGTTCCTTTCCAATCTCATGCCCTTAGAACTCCTCAGCCTCTTGCAGAACTAGAATGAGGATGTCGCAAATGGGTTATTGGCACGAGTAATGAATGCTTCTGCTTTAATATTGGTTAGGAGTTTCAATTATAATCAAGTAAATGAACTTACTTCTAGAGAGATTCTCAAGGGCTTTCCCCAGCTTCTTGCTCTCTTGAAGGATGTGATTCAATTCATCAAAATCACGGCTTTGTGGTTTAGTCCTCCAGTTCCACTTTGGATGCTCTACTGACCTTGGCACTATGTTTAAAAAAAATGGTAATTTCATAAGCATGCTATGTAATGACACAAACTATTCATCATTATGTGAAAGATTGCACCAAGATCAATGTATAGAATAAAAAATGTTTATCTTGCAGATGGTTTTCTTGTGAGGAAACAGAGGGGAAGATATGAAGCCAGGTTTAAAGAAAATGTTTTAACTGAAAAGGTTAAAGGAAGTGTGGTGGAATTTATAGAAAAAAGAAAATTCAGGTATTGACTTAAAACTAATCATTTCTAGAACACAGGGAGAAACACACAAGTAAAGCATATTTTGTATTATGTCAGCAGCTTAAAAAAACACTAACTCCCTGAACTGCAACTGGTAATTATTTTTAGGATTTTCATAGAAGGCTAAATACATGTACTTATCCTCATGTCCCCCCACATTCCCACTAAAATGACATTACAGTGAAGGGATTATTTTTCTTCAAAGAATTAGTTGAACAAGCAGAGAAGACATTATTAGGTGAGATGGCAATATATTTTGAGAGAAGATGCAAAAGGATGGATGAGTGGTAACTGGATTTTGCAAGGCGAAGAAAACTGAAACCTAAGTCTCTGAACAGAGGGATTCCATGAAAATCAACACATCACACTATTTAAATTTAAAGTTTCTATCCAGGAGAACAATGCCAATGCAATAATAATATAAGAACTTAATTGCTTTTCAGTTTTAAAGGGCCCATTAAATGTCCAGAACAAGTCAAGACATATTTTTTAAAAAATGTTTTAATAGTGGCAATAAAGAAAACATTGTAAAACTTTTCAGGGGCAAGAACAGCAAATCAACTTGATACCAGACTTCTCAATGGCAACACTTGCCCTAAGAAGACAGAGAAGCAATTTCTTCCAAATTCCCACTATAGACTACTTCTTAGAACTATATACCCAACTGAGGAACCAATTAGGATAATTTGAAGAATTGAAAAACTTATCTTGGAAAAGGATCCTTTTTCAGAAAGCTCCTAGTAGAGATTTACTACCAACATGAGCAAGTAGATAAAAAAATGGTAAGACTTGGATTTCAGGAAACAGGTGACCTCCAGCCCCCCAATAAGAAAAAGGAACAGGGAATTCTCAAGAAGGTACTGAAACACATTCTCAAACGGCAGCTGAGAGGAAGTCTACAAACCAAGGAGTCAAGCATAGAGCAAGAGGACAGAGGGCTTCAGAAGAGAAGTCTCTAAAATTTTTAAAATAAAGAATAACTATAAAATACAAGTTACGATTACTTGTGTTGTCTGATCATATTGAGGTTTAATTCTTTGGGCAGGGTTTGGCAAAGCATTAGTGACAGGTACATAGTAAACAAAGTAAACAGAAAAGCAAGAGAACTATCAATTCTAGAAAAAAAAATAATAGTTGGACATTGTATGGCTTAACCGTGAACAATGTTAATTAATTAATCATAATAATACCAATGTAAAGTACATATTTAATCAACATTTGAATTAATTGCATTACTATACAATCAGGATGAGATGGGGGTTAGAGTTTGGGGCACAAGGTATGAAAGAGATCAAGAGATAATGCCTCAGATTTAAAAAGGAAGAGAGCCTTTTGTTTGATTGTGTAGATTGTTGAGGAACCAAAAGCAACATCTAAAAGAAGAGAAAGTGATTGCAGGTTAGGAGCTGAGTTGGGCAGAAAAAGGACACTAGTACCTCATAGTATTACTTAAACTTTTTTGAACCACGTGTCACTAAGTTTTGATAAAAATAAAATTTTTTAAAAGTATTTATATGGTAAGGACATAGGAAGTAATCTCTAACTAATGAAATATATCATTCTGTCACCTTTATATAAAGTAATCCGGCAATGTCTATTATGATGAAAAGTGCACTGACCCTGTGACCCAGCAATCTTATGTCTGGTAAACTCATCATAAAGAAATAAAAGCACCTGTATTTATGTACATATGTACAAAGTTGTTTATTTTCACAGAAAGTACAAGACTTCGTTTATTTCAGCAAATAGTTTGTGGCTGCAAAATCCTGCTAATAATCAAAATGTCCTTCACTGAAGGAATGGTTGAATAAATTATCTCACATTCACACTGCATACAATTATTTTAAAAGGCAAGTTAAATCTAAGTATTTTACCATAAAGATACTTCCACAGTACATTTTATTTTTTATTTGTATTTGTACAAATATATAAGGTATACATGAAATTTTGTTACATGTATGTAACACATAGTGATCAAGTCACTGTATGGCTTAACTGTAAACAATGTGAATTAATCATAGTATCAACATAGAGTACATATTTAACCAACACTTAGAGAGTGCATCCACTGAGAGCATACTTGTGTTAACTATAGTCACCCTACTCTTCCATCAAATACTGAATTTATTCCATCTTACTGTACACTTATACTACCCTTTAGCCCACTTCTCTCATTTTCCCCTACCCCCAATCACCCTTCCCAGCCTCTGTTATCGATCTTTTAATCCCTTACCTCCAGGTAATCAGCTTTATTAGCTCCCACATATAAGTGATGGCATGCAATATTTGTCTTTTTGTGCCTGGCTTATTTCACTTATGATAACAACTTCCAGTTTCACCACGCTGCTGAGAATGACATGCTTTCATTCTTGTTTTTAATGACCAAATATTTTTCACTGAATATACATACCACATTTTCTTTATCCATTTATCCACTGATGGACACTTAGGTTGATTCCACATCTTTTTTGTTGTGAAGAGTGCTGCAATAGACCTGTGAGTGCAGGTATTGCTTTTCTTTTGGGTAGATATCCAGTAATGGGATTGCTGGATTGAATGGTGGTTCAATTTAAGGTTTTTTCAGAACTCTTCATACTGTTCTCCATAGTTACTATACTAGTTTCCCTTCCCACTAACAGTGTATAAGAGTTCCCTTTTCAGCCAGGCTCAGTGACTCATGCCTGTAATCCCAGCACTTTGGGAGGTAGAAGGAGGCAGATCACAAGGTCAAGAGTTTGAGACCAGCCTGGACAACATGGTGAAACCCCGTCTCTGCTAAAACAAAACAAAACAAAACAAAACAAAAACAAAAACAAACAAACAAACAAAACTACAAAAATTAGCTGGGCATGGTAGCAGCCTCCTGTAGTCCCAGCTATGCAGGAGGCTGAGGCAGAACTGCTTGAACCTGGGAGGCAGAGGTTGCAGTGAGCTGAGACTGCGCCACTGCACTCCAGCCTGGGTGACAGAGTGAGACTCCATGTCAAAAAATAAAAATAAAAAGAGTACCCTGAGTCCCCTTTTCTCTGCATCCTTGCCAACATCTCTTATTTTTCCTTTTAATAATAGCCAGACATTTCATTTTAAAATAACAAAAACACATTGCTTAAGAATATGTACAGTTTAAGGCCATTTTTATACAGCAAACCAATGCATCCATATCTTATCTGTTAATATGTACAAAGAAAAGAATATACAAAGATGCATACTACTTCTAGGGGAGTAGCATTTGAGGGGAGACAAGTGAAGGAGACTATTTCTCTTTCTACAGGTCTGTATATTTTAAATTGTCAAAATAAATAAACATTATTTCTGTAATTTAAATAAACCTAGAAATTAAAAATTAAAAATGAATGCAGCTGCCTCACCTGAGCTTCTTGATTTAAGGGACCCTGGGACAGGGATATAAGCTAAAATTAACACACCAGTGTGCTAGCAGCAGAGACTAGACACAGCAACCATGATCAATCTAGAAAATACTTCCAGGCCCACGACTACTACCTCACTGGGCATTCCCCAGGTGAAGCCTATGGAAAAATCTAGGTTTAAGAGAGAGAAGTTCAGATGAGGCAGTGGAAAAAACAATATCTGTATCAGATTCTTCAAAACTTTGACACTTTTTTTAACCTTTGAATAATTTCTCTAATCTGTAATCTGTATCACTGCACTATCTCATTTTCTGTTAATCACTATATGCTATCAAGATCTCTCTTTATTTTTTCTAATTTACAAAATAAGAACACAGATTTTTTTTTTAAGTCCCAGTCAATATCCCCGGATACCCACCATACACAGCCCAGCCTCCCATCATCCCGGCTGAGCCCAGCACCTGACGACCTACCCACTGAATACACCACATGGGCATGTCAGGTGAGGCCAGCAGAAGAACCAGCCAGTCTACGTACAGAATCATGAGAAAGCAAAACCTGTTGCTGTTTTCAGCCACTGAGTTTTGGGAAAATTACATGCTGAACAACAGAGAACTAATTAATATAATACCCAAGAACTTTTCCTTGGCAACTTTTGAGAGGAACTAAGACCAATTTCTTTTTATGCTTTTGTAGCTTGTGACAATATGAGACATATAATAAATCTTGTATAACTTATCATGGGAACCAAATCTAGGACAACCAAAGCCATGGTATAATCAGCATCTAACCAGCCAGGATGGGTGATTTAAAAAGCTGTTTTGATAAGTAATGGAAAGAAATTTTGGAATTAATTAATCTGGTTTACCGTCTTTGGATGAGAACATCTCTAAAATTTTCTGATAGATTGAAAACCTTATTTAAGTCATACTACATCTTAAAAGTAAAGGGCTACTGTTTAAAAATGTTTTTTAAAATATCCACAAGGAAAATGAGAAACAGAACAGTGTCAACTATGTAATAAAACCTATAGAAGAATATGACAGAATCTGAGATTGGAGAGAGTCTTTGGGGTCACAGAGGCGGAGCTCACTCTAGTGCAGGAGGCCACCCACAGCATCATGCAGATGGCTTTTCCTCAGTCTTCCCTGAGGACACTATGTTACAAAGCTGCCTACTGTATATTAATGAGGGCTCATTTTTGAACAATTCTTTATTATCATCATCAAATTCTGACTCACTATGACCTCCACTAATAGTGTCTATGACTGTAAAATTAAATTTACCATTTCCTCCACATAACATTTGAGATACTGTTTATATATTTCTTTTGAACCAAAATAACTTTCAACTCTGTTTTCTAAAATTTAATAAATGCTAATTTTCTTATCTGAAAGTACTCCCCAAGTATTCTACTTTCATTTTAAATAAGCCAGGAAATATACCCAGTACTACAGTTTATGACATACTGAAAACTGATTATAATGAGATAATTACTACATGTCTCCTGCCTTCTGTATTTCCATATCATGATTTTTCAGCCACTGTTCTTCTGTCTTCATTTTTTCTATTTATGTAGTTTGTACTTTCTATACCTATATGTATGTATATACTTTCTTTTTTCACTAAAATTATGATAGTCTACAAATATCCAGCTATTTCTCTTTGTATATTCTGTGCTAAATGCATTTAAAAAAACCTGAGAAATGTTCCCTTAAATGCAAAAGCATAAATAAAACAACTGAGACTTGATTTTAATTTTTGGTTTTAACCTAAACCAACATATTTACCTCAATTTTCTCATCCGGATTACAAATTTGAAATGGTTATAAAGGATCAACATTCACTGTCATGCACGGAAAATTGATAGACAATATAGTTCTTGTCATTTCCACCAAAATTCTACTCATGATCTGCAACCATTCCACACAATAGGTAACTAGGGGAAATATTAATATTACAAGGCAAAACCTTTATCAAAGCCTGCTTATCTTGCCTAGGACACACAACTATTGAAGACTGGCCAGCTTGAATTGCTTACGTGCTATTTTTTGGTTATTTGAAAATGCGCAATTTCTAAACTGATAACCCATAAAGGCTAGAATATATTTTAGTATAAATCCATCATTACATTATCCTCATTTATTCATTTATTCATTCAAACATTTATGCATTCATTCACATAGCATAAATTATGTGTTTAGCACTATTCTAGACACATGGGGATTAAGGTGACAAAATACTCTGCACTGAAGAGATTACATTCTACCAAGCTTACAATCTATTGAATGGGCTAAGAAGTTGCTTTTTTCTTCAGAAAGTTCATCTGATTAATATATAGTAGCTATTTTCAGTAAATTTTAGACAGAAATATATTTTTAAAAATGAATTGATAACTATTTTTTCTACCCACAGAAGTTAATGACTATTAAAATATTTATGTCTTTTTTCTTTAAAACATATGAAAAATAGTCTGAAAACTTTTTGGTTTTATTCTACAAATATTTATTCCAGGCAGTATTTTAGTTAAGAAAATATCTTTCTGTTCCTAAAGAGTTTTAATTTCATTATATTTATAATAAGAAATAGATGTAAATTTGCATTGAATAGCAGTCAGTTATTGATTGAGATGTCAAGACTTTTCTCACTTGATCAACATGTATGATATGCTGACATATAATGGAAATACTAAAAGAAGAGAAAGAATAACCAAGGAATAATCATCAAAAGATATTCCATGCAAACATTAATCAAAAGAGAACTGGGTGGCTGCACTAGTATTAAGCAAAACAGATTTTAAGACAAAAATCATTATAGTAAGCTAAGAAGGACATTATATATTGATAAAAAGGAGAATCCATCAAGAGATAATAATTATAAACATATAAACACCTAGCTGCAGAACCTTAAAATACAGGAAGCAAAAACTGACACAATTTAAAGAGAGTTAGAGGGCCATATAACCATAGTAGGGGACTTTAAAATCCTCACTTTCGATACTGGAACAACTAGACAAAAGACATGAAGGACTTGAACAACACTATAAGCCGGTAAGACCTAACAGATATATACAGAACATTCTGCTTAACAAGAACACACATTATTCTTAAGTGTGCATGGAACATTCTCTAGGAGAGATCTTATGTTAGGCAACAAAATAAGTCAAAAATTTTAAAGGACCGAAATCAAAGTATCTTCTCTGACAACAAAAGAATAAAACTAGATGTCAAAGGAAATAGAAAAATGGGAAATTAACAAATATGAGAAAATTAAACAACATGCTCATTTATAATGAATGAGACAAAGAATAAATCACAAGATGAATTAGAAAATACTTTGTGACAGGAGAGATCCAAGATGGCCGATTAACAACAGCTCAGGATTGTAGCTCCCAGTGAAAGCGCAGAGAGCGAGTGGACGCCGCACTTTCAGACGAATTTTTGTTGCCCACAGACTAGGAGATTCCCGGCGGAG